>OVBE01010983.1:1828-14525 GCA_900406425.1 Iberis pinnata
TGGGTTAACTTCCCTTTTTATATTTGTTAGTAAACCCTAAACCATAATTCATTGACGAATGTGAATTATATAAAATGTGTTAATACATAATTATACATAATTAGACCCTTTTCCAATCCAAAGAGAATATTAATAAAATGTATGTATCCACTTTATTGAATGAGAATTGATAATACTATCGAGATGTATGTTTTCTTACGGTTACTTTAAATCTAACACGTAGATTTGGTAACAAGATCTAACTCATATAAAGTTAATCATATACAATGTATACTCTAAATAACTCATCAAGAGTCTAACTCACGTTTTTATATGAGAAAATTATCAGAATAGTAATTTGTTAGTATAAGGGTTTAGGGTTAACTTCCATTTTTATATTTTTTAGTAAATCCTAAACCACAAATCATTGACGAATGTGAATTATATAAAATGTGCTAATACATAATTAGACCCTTTTTCAATCCAAAGTAAATATTGATAAAACGTATGCATCCACTTTATAAAATCACAAGTGCTATTGAGATGTATGTTGAGAATTAATATACAATGTACTCTAAAAGTAACAATAAACCCTAAACTCGCGGCGTCTCGTCTTCTTATTTCCCTCTATATATACTTACCGTCTTCTTAGGGTCAATGCTATTAATAGTTCTGCTGATCGGGAAAACCTCCCCGTGCTAAAACCCGGTCCCGGTATTTTCCCTGACAATACTAGTGATGTGTGGTTTAAATTTTTTTTTACGATCTTGTGAAGGTGTGCACTCCAATTCTTGAACAAGGATGGGTTCATGCGTGACCAACTTACCGCTTAATTCTAGATGATTATAAGGAACAATGGTTTCTTATGCTCGCGGTAAGCATCAACTGGGTTTCCTTCAATAGATACAAAAACAACATTAACCCTTCTGTTATGACCTTTCGTGTAGGAAAAAAACAGGTGGGATCCTTTACATACTGGGACAGTTGGGACATATAACTCATACATGCACCAAAAAAGACGACCAGCCATTTAGTAAGATATCTTTTCCTTGCAAATTCGGCTAAATATTCCCACCTCTTCGTATTACACTAATATAGAGAAATATTTTTATAGCCGTTTACTAAGATTATCTCTTACCCTACTTGATTTTCTTGATTCATTTTTTTATTCATATCTCTTATCTCATATGATCTCTTTCACGTCAATACGCAATCACACATTTTGCCTTGAAACACATCTTTCTATAATTAATTACTCCCTCTGTATCAAAATAATTGATGTTTAATTTTTTTGCACACTGTTTAATAAAACACAAAAATCATTTAATTTATCTAATTTTTTTAAAAATCACATTAATTATAGCCAATCTAGCCAATCAAAAATGGTTCTGCAAAATATTAATGACAAATAGCTTTAAAGTTTTGCATAGAAACGCAAAAACATCAAATAATTTAAAACAAACAAATTTCTCTAAAACATCAATTATATTGATACGGAGGGAGTAATAAAGTTACCGAGGGTAACCGCGGCTATGATGTTTTCTTACGCATCTATGATGTGATATTACGGGTGAAATGAATTCTTATTACTACGTTACCGATGTCAAACGCGGCTGCGAGGCAAATGATGATTTTAACTTTTTTGTGATACGACTGAGATTTCGTTTAAAAAAAAACAACAGCTGAGTTATGTTTTGTAAATGGCTGAGTTACAGTTTACCATTGACGGACGGATCAGAATTATTTTAGTACGTCTAAATTATTGTTAATGTATTTCTGGGTGACTTTCACAGGATGTATGAGTTATGGAATTCAAAATTATCGTTACAGCTGAGTTATATTACTAAATGCTGGGATTTCTTTTCTATATGTCTGAGTAAAGTATTCAGTTTCAAATTTTTGTCCTCGGTAACGTAATAAGCATCATTACACGCCTCGTAACTGCCTAATACTTTGACATAATAACTGCGTCGTAATAAGCATAGGGTTTAACCTCGGAAACGTATTATCACATCATAGCTGCATAGTACTACTAGTAAGGCATCATTTGCCTCGGATATAACAATTATCATTCGACTGGGTTATTATTATTGTTTTATGATAAACAAAACGGCTAAGTTATTTTTATTGAGTGCTTGAGTTATAAAATTCAACAGTCACGATTCATGTGTATCCCCGCCTCTTAAACTTTGTTTTGGCTATAAATTAACGTTTACCCATAGTGTAACATTCACACTGAAAGTCTATATATTTCTCTAAAATGTATCTCAAGGATATCACCGACACCCAAATCGGAACAGAAGGTATACTTTTTCTTTTTCTTACCCATATTTATTTAAACAAAATAACCATTGGTCTTATTCTTTTACTTGATTACTAAGAAAATATTGTCTACAAATGTTAGTCAGGGAATCTAAGATCAATTAAGTTTATGTGTTCATACACGTATCAATAAATTGATGGTTCGGTAATGAAAAATTAAGTTCACAACCTTATCACTCTTTTCATTGGACAGGATACGCGAGAACTAAAGTTGGTCTTTCAACAAAGTGTAATCTTCTAGGCGGAGATAGATCTCGCCAAGAGACTGACAATTAGGTCAAGATCTTCTCAAGGTCGATGGCATTGGAGTTATTTTCAACTTCAAGTTTTATTCTTTTTTCCCTTCTGTGTCTTGTAACAATGTAAGTTCTCTAATTACAACTGCTTGATTTGGCGTAACTGAACTTGAGAATATCCTATTCAAATGAATGTTTTGTTTACCCTATTTTGTTTGTTTATGTTCTGCATTGCAGGATGGATTCTATGGATACAGAAGCCAAACGAAGGAAAAGGACAGTGAGCAAAATAAAACGTACAAATCCTAGTTCAAGTGCTAAGCGAGAAGAGGTGAACTCTGCCAAGTTGTTTCATGATAATTCATAGTTGACCTCAGAGATAAGAAGTCCATCATTTGATTCATCGTTCCATGGATTATCTTCATTAGAGTAATCCGAGGCCATGGGGATTTGACCTTTTCAGATTATGTTTGATTTCTACATTCTATAACTAAACCATTTATAAGTTTTGTTCTTTGTTCTTTTTATTTAATCTTTCAGTACTCATTAGTTACTATTGTGCATGTGTATTGCTCCTCGAAACAACAATAACATTTATAGTTAATAATCCAAAACAAAAGTAATTCAAAGTCTCAACTAAATTTATCTTGGATTTATTCCCAATAGACGGATGGTTTGGTATTGTAAAATTTTGTTCACAACCTTATCACTCACTCTATTCGTTGGACAGGATACGCGAGAATTACACGACTAATATATTTGTTATTCTCAACAGTTGAGTTATTGTTAACTCAGTAACTTAATAAGGGCTGAGGTATTCGTACGTCTGAAATGTAAGAAGGACAGAGTTATCCTTAAGTCGGTAACTTGACAAAGGCTGAGTTATTCTTACCTTGGTAACTGAAATCGTAATGAATTTTTTTAAAACCCCTTTTTTATTTAATAAAGAGATCCCTTTAATAAATTTAAAAATTCTAAATGACAAAACTTCAATCAAACCTTTATTCATGTATAGATTAGTGACTTTTACAAGCAAACCCTACTAGAGGTAACGTAAAATCGCAAACCCTATCAGTTTGGTCTCGGTTATGAAAATTTCTCGATATTAGAAGCGGCAATACTTATCCGTATTATACAGGACTAATATATGAGTCAATGTGTTTTCATGATATCTGAGTATCTAAATAAAAAATTGGGTTTTTATGCTTATGTCAGAGTTATGTTATAGACAATATGACTAAGTTATGATTTTTACTTTGCTACGACTAAGTTACGACTGAGTTAGGGTTTAATGTTTAGTGTTTAAGGTTTAGACTCTTAACAGAGTTAGTTAGATTACATTACATTTAACTATTAGTTAAACGAGACCCCTTTCAAAACAAAGAGTTAAAATCATCATTTCACACGTAATATCACATCATAGCTGCATAAGAAAATATCGTAGCCGCATTTACCCTCGGTAACTTTATTTTAGATATCATTTGTATTAAATAAATAAAAAATAATAATTTTTCTCTCTTTAACCCATTTAGGGTTTAGGGATTATTGATTATTGTATACTACGAAATACTCCTTATATAAGTGAGTTAAGACTCTTAATGAGTTACTTAGAGTACATTGTATATTAATTCTAAACATACATCTCAATAGCTCTTGTGATTTTATAAAGTGGATACAAAGATTTATTAATATGCGCACAAACAATATGCATTCAATATGTTTTGTATATTTTGAATTTTATAACTCAGGAACATAATAAAAATAACTTTCTTTCCTTTTTTGTGCACCCAATAAAAATCAGTTAGCCATTATTTTTATTATTAAACAATAATAACCCAGCCGAATTATAAACAATAACTTAGACATTTGCACATTTGCAATAAATTGGGAACAAAAGTTTGCAATATAAACCCATTAAATAAGAAGCCGTAAACGAAAATAAGTATGCATTTAAATAAATAAATATCAGTGATACAATCCCAAAGTCTGCATATAAAAAATAAAATTAGCAATACAAATTCAGGTGACAAAACGACCGCCACCGATCATCTCCATGAACACGCAAATTTCGTCTCCATCCTCCATCATCAACTTTATAACAAAAACAACAAAAATAATTACACCTTCATTTCTCAATTAATAAGCTCAAATCCCTAAATACTTTAAAAAGTTTAAGGAGAGAAAGGAAACCGAATCAGGAGTTTGATTTGGTGCTATACGATTTCCATCATACAAAAAACAAATAGAGTAATAACATAGGTTTTTCATCTCGCAATACTGAACCATCAGTTTCTTCAGTTGTGTATGAACACGTAAAATATATATATCTTGGATTTTCACATTTTTGAAATATTATTGTGTAACAATTAATATGAAGTGAAATAAAGAATGAGGAATTCCTAGAAACACCATAAAAAGAAGTTTTAAATTGGAAAACTACCACAAACTCCCAAAAGTTCCAAAATACCACTCTCAAATGTTACAAAATAGCACAAACATAAAAAGTAAATTTTAAGGGTATACAATTTAAAATTTTGGGTAGCGATTCCCTAAATAGAGTTTAGGGTTTATTTTGAATGGGGTAGGGTTTGGTTTTGAGGTTTTAGGGTTTAAATTTGAAGTTTTAAAGATTTTTTAAAGTGTTGTGGTATTTTGAAAATAAAAACATTTGTTGTAGTTTTTGCAAAAAGAATTAGACTAAATGTTATTTTGTTTAAATAAATTTATGTTTAAAAAAGACAAAGTATACCTTTTGGTCGATGAGCTTGAGAATGACTCTCTTCTCCTATTCTGAATCGGGTGTCGATGATCTCCTTGTGATACAGGATTTTGCAGTTGTAATCGAAGAAGTCATGATGTAAAATAGTTTGCAGATATATTTTAGAGAGAGAGAGAGAGAGAGATAGACTTCCAGTGTGAAAGATACATTATGGGTACGATAATTTAAAGCAAAAATTCACTTATAACAAGAAACAATATATTGGTAAAACTAATTATTTTGGAGAAATACAGAAACACTTTATATTTGGGCAAACACCCACTTTCAAAAACGTAGAGATGAAAATTTTAACCTGATTACCTTACTTAGACATACACAAAAGAAAACTCGGCCTTTAGTTGATGAGATTGAGTCTGATGATTACACAGATGCTGCTTTGTTGAAGTAGAACAACGAATTTCGACTTAAGACTATATATCTCATTATCCTACTGCTAATTTACATCTTGCAGTAGTAATGTATTGTAATAATAATTGTTACTACTCCCTCATAACACAAACATTGTAACAAAACTTAACCATATATTATTAGTACGTAGAAAAATAAGTCAAAAAGTAAACATAACTCAGACGCTTAGTTGAAAAAAACCCAGCTTTCAGTAAACCATCATCAGTTTGATGTAACTAAATGATAAATTAAAAATAACACAGCCGATTGATTTGACCTCCATTTAAGTTGTTTGGAATGCATAAGGGTGTTGAGAAAAGAAAAGCGTGCCCTCTTCGCAATCTACGGTTTTGGGGCATTGCAAAAAAATGTAACCGACGTACATTCATGATTTGACCTGCATTTAAGTTAAATTACTGAAAAAAAATAGATGTAATCAATCAATTAACTTTAGCTAAATATAGTGACGAAAATAAAGATGGTAAAACCTCTATTATTGTAGACAAAGCGAAGAAATTTTCTTGGCAGTTGAGGGTAATAAGTAAGGTACATATTTAAATTATTAATTTGTTTGATTACTCGTCCATCATTAACTGTTATGGTTCGCGCCGTATATGGACAATATCTAAACTGAAAGAAGTATTTATTGGTGGCTGATTTAACCACCTATGGAGGAGACACTTATGATCATTGTTGGAAACTGGGATTGCTTGGAATGTGTACGGTGGCATTTCTCCACCTCTAGAAATATATTTGCTAAATGTGTGGGTTTGAGTGTAGAGGACACATTTTTAAGTTTCAAGAGGAAGGTTGAGCCCGCTTTCCGTACCTTGGTTGCAGGGAATATGCTCCTAACTTTCTGGAATGACAGCTCAGAGTCAGAGACAGTGTTCACGCAAGCGAAGATGCCTCCAGTTAGTGTAGAATCGGATGAAAGTCTGGACATGTTTAGACTGATGAGAGAAAAAAGGGACAAAATTTATTCTTGTCCATGGCAAAGGACAATTTTCAGATCGGTGAGGAAGATGTAGAACGAACAAATACAGAAGAAGGGGGAATGGCAGAGTCGCCAACAGGAGGGGTATGAGAGTACGTCTGACGAAGTCGAGTTTGTGAAACAGGTGAATCGAATTGAAGACGTCTATAGACGGTCAATGAGTGTTGAAGATAGTACCCATGATGGACATAAAGTTAAGAAACAGAAACTGGCGGGTGAGTTGGAAATTTCTGGTGCGCAGGGGAATGACCAGGATTCTCCAATTTATGACTTCGACTATATGACAAAATTGATAAAATCGGAGTACCCCACACAATTGGATCCTTGCTCGTTTAGTCGAATGTATAATGGAGAACCGTCTTTCTGTAGTGGACATATGGATCTCTTAAATTCATTTGATGCAGTTGGGAGGCGGGACATGAACTCGGATGTTCCAGGTCCATCTCGTACGATGGAGGATGGTTGGGAAAGAAACGATAATAGCGAAAAAGATGGGTTAGATGGACAGGAGAATACTTTGACTGATGGACAAGATTGGTCTGCCGATCATAGTACCTCCCCATAAGCTGGGGGTGTAGAATCTAATATGGATGTTAATGTTCCACATACGCGACAATGCGGTGACTCTCATGTGGAAGACATACCTGATTTTGAAAATGAACAATATACAGGCCAGCTGTGTGTGGGCGTATATCCGTGACAATTCGGTGACTCTCATGTTATGCTGTAAATCCGTTGTTCTGATTCAATAGAGCAGTATCTGAGTAATCTTTATTCTTTATACTCAATCATGTTTTCCTATTACTAAGTTACTTCTTGCAGTAGTCATGTATTGTAATAATAACTTTGCATTTATGTAACATAACTCAGTCGTTCTGGAAAAATAACTAAGTCATAAAAGTAAACACGCAAAAAAACTCAGCTTCCTATAAGCAATAATCTTTGTTACTCAGTTGTGTCGTGTAATTTAAAATTTTATAACTCAGGCATTCAATAAAAATAACTTAGCCGTATCGCTTATAACTGTGTAAGACAACAATAATATATCAGCCGAATGATAAACAATAACGGAGTCTTTTCATGCATTAGCCAAATAGGAACCTCAAATTTGAGGTTCCTTCAATCTCAAATTTGAGGTTTTTTAGGTTTAGCTCCGAAAAGAAACCTTAAAATTAAAGTTCTGAAAATTAGCATTTTGCAAGATAGTCCTTGTAATTTTAATTATTTTAAGTAACTAAAACATACAGATTATATTATATTACAAGCAATATTATTTAACAAAACGTTATATCATGTTATAAACTTACATAAAACATTAAACACACAAAATTTCTTCTATATATGATCAACTAATCCATTCCAAAGTGATAAATGAGCCGCTTTATTTTTAATTTCCATATTACGAGCTATGATGTCTTACTAGTAGTACTATGTAGTTATGATGGGATCATACATTTTCGAGGTCAAACCCTATGCTTATTATGTTCCATATTACGAGCTAAAAATTGTTGAAATCGAGTAATTGTTATAGCCGAGGCAAATGATGTCTTACTAGTACTACGCAGCTATGATGGGATAATACAGTTTCGAGGTCAAACCCTATGCTTATTATGTCAGATTATTAGGCAGCTATGACGCGATGATTATTATTGGTTCGTTTATATGGGAAAGTGTATATTTTATCAAGAAAATGTATTAATCAAAATTGATTATTTTCTTATTATGTGTGAAATTTAATCAAATAAAAAACAGAGTGAGTATGACACAGTATACATCATCTATGGTTAGACCTCGATATCATAGTATTTACATCATAGCAGCGTAATACTATGACATACTAGTAGACATCATCTAGGGTTTGACCTCGGTATCGTAAGTTCAATATGTCTTAAATGAAAGNGTTCAATAAGTCTTAAATGAAAGTATTTGAATTCTTTGATTATCATTGGTTCATTTATATGGGAAAGTGTATATTTTATCAAGAAAATGTATTAATCAAAATTGATTATTTTCTTATTATGTGTGAAATTTATTTAAATAAAAACAGAGGGAGTATGACACAGTGGACACATCTAGGAAATTTAACTTCAAACATTTATAAGCTAACTTAAATTTACAACATAACAAATAAAAACAAGATAGATTAACAAGAACTGTATTCCTTCCCCCAGCAATTCATGAGCTTCTTAGTTCCTCTTTTCGATGTCCTTCATGTGGTACTCAGGAACTCAAATAACGCCAACTACCAATGGATACTTCTTTAGTAACCTCAAATGAAATAGAAAAATAGTGGGGTATAACAAGCAAAAGCCCAGAGAGCAAATTGCGGACAGTATACCAAAACATAAGCAGCCAATGTTACAATAAACATTTGAAGGTTTGCTGCATCTTTAGTGGTTGCATAGGATAAGCAGGTGGGAAGCGGATTGAATGCATACTGTTTGTGAGCAATATTAAAATCGAAAGAGAGAGATTGTGAATTTATTAAGAAATTAACAGAGCAAACAGAGAAATAAATAGAGAGAGAGATACAGTGAGAACCATCGCTTCAAGGTCAAATGGAAGAGTTCCCTATATCCCTTTTTAATATAAAATAAAAATCATTTCGAAGAGTCACGATTTTTCGTATTCACGCCTCTTGTACTTTTTTAATTTACCTCGGTAAAGTAATAAGAGTGAGATTTGAATGTCAAACTGATTTATGTGAAACAACTGAGTAATACGTTTGATTATGAATTTATGGGGAAAAAAAGGAGTGGGCTTAATGTGAAACTGATTTATGGATATGATGTTTTTGTGATACGACTGAGTTCTCGTTTTTTTAAAAAAAATAGTTGGGTTATGGTTTTTAAATGGCTGAGTTACAGTTTACCATTGATGGACGGATCAAAATTATTTTAGTACGGCTGAGTTATTGTTAATGTATTTCTGGGTTACCTTTACAGAATGGCTGAGTAATGAAATTTAAAACTATAGTTACAGCTGGGTTATATTATTAAATGCTGGGATTTCTTTTCTATATGTCTGAGTACAGTAATCAGTTTCAATCTATCTCATCCGATTTTGGCTCACAAACAGTACCCATGCAATCCGCTTCCGTCCTGCTTATTCCATGAAACCACAAAAGGGGAACCAAGTCTCCAAATGCTTATTGTAATGTTGGCCGCTTATCCAATGCAACCACCAAATGGTAATTTAAGTTGAGAGTAAATTAAAGTATTTTGGCAGCTATGACCGGACGATAAAGTCAGTCTCTCTCTTTGCCCCAGATAATTTGATTTCACGAGGCATGTAATGATGCTTATTACTTTACCGAGGGAAAAAACATAAAAAGACATTATTACACTCTTCGTAGTAAGACATAATAGCTGTCATAATAACTGCGTAATCAGACATAGGGTTTGACCTCAGAGACGTATTATCCCATCATAGTTGCTTAGTAAGACACCATTTCAACTTTATTTTATGACTTAGTTATGTTTACGTGCGCTCTGTGTTATGTTTACTTCATGACGGAGTTTTCTTATATATGGCTTAGTTCTCTTTACAATGTTTGTGGTACTAGTGAGTAGCAACAAATATTACTCCCTCTGTTTTTTTATTATAGGATGTTTTGGAGTTTTCACATATATTAAGAAAACAATTAATTTGTCACATTAAATGTAACACTTTTCTCTCAAACTTAATTTCCCACTTGTAAGTGTTCTAAACAACTTTTGTTCCAAGCCATCAGACATCTCACTTTCCATGTAGTAACGAGCTATAAATCCTGTCAAATGTGCATAGTATGTTATTGGCATTATTAACACAACTCTTGTGCACTACATCAACTTATATCACCAGCATATTATGCACATTTGACAGCATTTATAGCTCGTTTGGTGGTTGAATAGGATAAGCAGGATGTAAGCAGATTGAATGCNATATTTTTGAGCAATATCGAAATCAAAAGAGAGAGATTTCATGCGTACTCTTTAAGAGGAATATCAAAAACGTTAGAGAGAAAGGGGAAGAGAAGAGAGAAAAATTGAGACAGATAAAGAGAGATTGAGAATTTGTTTGCAGATAATGGTCGCTTCAAATTCCCATAATTTTTAATATAATAAAAGAGTCATGATTTGTCGTATGCCCGCATCATTACACGCCTCGTAAAATCACACTTTCTGGGGCAGAGAGAGAGACTAACTTTATC
The DNA here is from genome assembly GCA_900406425.1 of Iberis pinnata. Taxonomy (NCBI): domain Eukaryota; kingdom Viridiplantae; phylum Streptophyta; class Magnoliopsida; order Brassicales; family Brassicaceae; genus Iberis; species Iberis pinnata. The sequence continues at coordinate 12,721 of OVBE01010983.1, forward strand.
ATCCCGTCATAACTGAGATATGGTTTATATATGGTCGAGTTACATTTTACCAATGACAGACATATCAAGATTAATTTAATACGGTTGAGTTATTGTCGATGTATTTCTTGGTTACTTTCACAGGATGTATGAGTTATGGAATTTGAAATTATTGTTACAGCTGAGTTATATTACTAATGTTGGGATTTCTTTTCTATATGTCTGAGTAAAGTAATCAGTTTCAATTTTTGTCCTCAGTAACGTAATAAGCATCATTACACGTCTCGTAACTACCTAATACTCTGACATAATAGCTGCGTCGTAATAAGCATCATTACATGCCTCTTAAAATCACATTTTCCGCGGCAGAGAGAGAGATTGATTTTATCGTCCCGTCATAGCTGCCTAATACTCTGACATAATAAGTATAGGGTTTGACCTCCAAAACGTATGAGTTCTGTTTATATACGTTGGGTTATTATTATTGTTTTGTTTTATAATATACGATACGGCTAAGTTATTTTTATTGAAGATGAATGTTACGGTTAAGTAATAAGAGTGGGCTTAATGTGAAAGTGATTTATGGATTTAGATGTTTTTTTCGACAGGACTGAGTTTTTGATAAAGTTTTTCTGTAGTTTTCAAAATTATGTTTCTCTTACCAATATACTGTTTCTTCTTCTAAGTTCTGTTTGAATACGGCGGAGTTATTGATTAGCATGTTTGTGTTACGACTTACGCGTGAGTAGTACCAATTATTATTATTATGAAACTTCCCATTACAAAAACGCTAAGTTATTATTACAATACATAACTATTGCAAGAAGTAAATTAGCAGTAAGATAATGAGATTGAGTATGAAGATTACTCATATATTGATTTATTGAATCAGAACAAGGAATTGTGACTTAAGACTACAAACCTTACATGCAAACTTGGGGTCAACTTGTAAGTGTTCAATCAAGTTGATTAAAAACTTCCAAGTTGCTCCCAAGTCTGCATGTGAGGTTTATAGTCGTAAGTCACAATCCCTTGTTCGGTTTCAACAAAGAGCCTGAGTTATTATTACAACACATGAATACTGTAAGAATTAAAAACATAGAGTGACATTGAATATGATAGTACATTGTTTCCGCCCGCTATGTCAGCTCGCACCGGTTGTGGATTTACAGCCTTTTCTTTGTTTTCTCGCTCTATGTTGTTTAGTTTCTGTTTGTCTCTGGGCTTTCTTGTTTTGAGTATTCCCGCCTCTTGAAAAACTATTTGATATGAGAGGATTTTCTTATATCTAAGAGAAATTCTCCAAAGTCCAAGAAAACTTGGGATGATAAAGTTCTTCCTCAAAACATATGGTTTCCCATGTAGTAAGAGGTATCTATTTTTATGCTCGTTGAATGTATCAAGCAAAAGCACTTTCGGTAATCCCCACATACTTCTTAATATAAGAACTGCTTTGACATAAAGGAAAAAAAGACTAATAAACATATATATGTAAATTAGACATGTACATACCTTGAATAGTAAAGTACTTTTTCTTTTTGGTTAAAAGATGAAAAATTGGATATCAACATACACTTCGTTCGGTGTTGTAGCAAAGAGGCTTGTGCTATCTATTTCAATATACATTGAAATGTATCCACTGCCATTGTCTTTGCCGTTCCCTTTTGGATATATGATCAATCTACTGATAATATTGATAACCAAAGATTCACAAGATAAGATGACATACCATACAAAGATGGCACAAAATGAATATACAATAATACGTGCCATACGTATCCACCAGAGGAGAAACGACGAGATTTATACTGGCCATCTTTCTGGTG
>OVBE01010984.1:0-14525 GCA_900406425.1 Iberis pinnata
CCCCCCCCCCTTCAACACATTCTTCGTTCTCACCAACGTCTACTAGAGTCTCATGAGTACGCTCCCCCTCATCGATTCCTCGGGGGACGTCCATTTGTTGATCGACATCAACGCCGGTCTCCTTTTCCACCCCGCGCAGTTCTTTCCGATGGTCATCGCCTTCTTGTCCACTAGTTTCGGATTCCTGTCCACCAATCCACTCGTATTGTCCACCATTATTTCGTTCTGGTCCACNTGGTCCACCATACTCGTCCACAAATGGTACATACCCATTAATTAGCATTAATTACCATACAACTTTTTAATTAATGTTTGTACTGTTTCCAGGGGCATATCGGTCTTTTTTTGCATACCACAATACCATGAGAATATGGTATTTTTGAAATTTTGCTCAATTATGGTATTTTTCATAAGGNTTAATAAACATTGATTGAAAATATTGAATTTGTTGAAATACTATTGGTTTAAAGTTATAGAAAGTTGTTATGTACCAAAATCAATGTATTTATTATCTATAGTTAATGTGTTTTATTAATATGTGTGAAAAGTTTAAAAAATTTATTATTTAAAAACGGAGGAAGTATATAATTATAGTTTCTTAGAAGCTTCAAGCTAATATAGTATTATTAATATTTTTAAAACAATTTTAGGTCGTACTCGTAGTACAGTTACGTAGTGGTGCATGATAGCAACGCATGCAGTGATGCATGATAGCAACGCATGCAGCTCCACCTTTCTTTGGATTAGTGGTTCAATGTCCCATCCCTTAAAAGCAATCAAATATTTAAATTAAATATATATTTTTCGGTTTTTTGTAAAAATATTGAAAAATTTATTAACTATGCCATATTGTTATAATATCATATATTTCAAACCTTTTTTAGTCTATCATAAGTGAGTAGAAGGAAAGACCATTATGGCTTTCTAACACATAACTGTTCATTTGGTTTTTTTAAAAAAAATTAAAAAAAGATTTCGAGACCTTTCCTTTTACTCTCGAGATATTCTCTCAACCTCTTTCCTTCTCAGAACAGAAACTGCTTCTACAAAATCTCTAAGCAATCTCCAAACCCTAGATTCTAAATCGTTTGCAATCTTGAAGATTCTACAAAATCTTCTGCAAAAATTCTTCATAGCCTTGTTCTCATGGCATCCCGCAAAGCAGTCCGGCATTCGCCGAGACTAAAAGCTGACGGTTCTGCCGGCGAAACAAAGACGACAAAGAAGGCTGCGGCGGGAGCGTCGTCTTCGTTGGCCATAGTTCCACTAACCAAGGAAACTAATAGCAAACCTCGCCGGAGTCCACGGGAGAGACCGGCAGATCCGGGCAAAGCGGGACAGGAAACGGAGGTCGACACTTCACGATTACCACGCTGTCTTTTTGCATGTGACCGCTACCCACTGGATGGTCGAATCAACTGTTATTCAAAACCGGAGTTGTTACTTGACATTGTCGAGACCCTTGAAGACACAACGGACATGAATTATCTCAAGGCATTGGTTTTTGGTCCACTAATGGAAATTCCTATAAGGAAGGCTGCATTCTCTGGGAAGCTTGTCCACCAGATGTTATGTAGGTCCTTGATTACTTTAAAAAATATGAACTTTGGTTTGTATTTGCTGGTTGTCCTTTTCATTTTTCTCTTAGTGTATTTGGAATGGTTACCGATCTTCCTTGTGGCTTGTACCCTGGTCCTGAAGCAATGGAGAAGTTACAAACTCTAGAAGATCCAAATGATCCATACTGGAACACACTCATCTCCAAGACGAAGCAGAGTATGACTGTGAAAGACATTGTTGGTTTGTTGAAGACAGATAAGAGGATGGCAGTGGACAAGAAAATGCCATCTTGAAAAAGAATATGGCTTGCTTTAACTGTCATAGTCGAAGGTGTGCTACTTTGTAACACAAATCCTGTCAAAGTGGGAAGGAATGTTGTGAAAATGGTTAAAAATTTGGAAGTTTTTGAATCATTTCCATGGGGCCGCGAAGCCTTTGCATTAACAATAGAGATGGTCAAAATCTGGGAGCAATGTGAGGATGTAGATGTACTTAGAGGCAAGCTTAATCAGTCGCACACGACAATACTTGGATTCAGCCTTGCCTTACAACTGTTCTTTTACCAAGCAATCCCCGAGTTGGTCAGGTTACTACCTGTATCACATGATGGTGACCACGACTTCACACACGAATCTATCCTGAGCTTACCAATGTGCCGGAAGTTCCACAACAACAACATTATGAAGATTGAGAACAAGTCCACGGTAAGTCAGTAAACACAAAGCCACTTCAATAACACATTAGTAAATCAACAACCAAAACACAATTAGTGAACTGGTCAACTATAATTTCATTTACATAACTAGCCACAAATAAAATGCCACAGGTATAACTTGAGTTAACAAGACCATTGTTGTCTTGCTCTTGCAAATAAACCAACCAACATCAAAGTCACAAACAAGTCCACTGTGGATTAGTGGACACAACTTCCCATACGATTTTTATGTTGTCCATTGTAATTAATGTCTAAGTGGACGAGTTCAATAACACATTAGTGAATCAACAACCAAAACACAATTAGTGAAATAGTCCATTGTAATTTCATTTACATAACTGCCCACAAATACAACATGAGTTAACAGTGGCACTGTTGTTTTGGTCTTGCAAATAAACCAACCAACATCAGAGTAGTAAACAAGTCCAGTGTGAATTAATAGACATAACTTTTCATACGATTTGTATGTTGTCCATTGTAATTGATTTATGAGTGTACCAGTTCAATAACACATTAGTGAATCAACAACCAAAACACAATTATCGAACTAGTCCACTGTAATTTTATTTACATAACTGCCCACAAATCAAATGTCATTGGTACAAATTCATTTAACAAGATCATTGTTGTTTTGGTCTTGCAAATAAACCAACCGACTTAAAAGTTGTAAACAAGTCCACTGTGAATTAGTAGACATAACTTATCACGTGATTTGTATGTTGTCCACTGTAATTGATTTCTAAGTGGACAATTTTTATTGCAGATGTATGTTCAACCTTTTTTACCAGCTGAAGACAAGACTGTGAATGATGAGTGGGATGACGAGGTTGAAGATGCTTTTGTTGAGTATATGGAAAATTTAATTGATAGCGAGGTTAAATTTAAGAAATCAATGTGGGAGAGCGACTGCACTCAATTTGATCCGATTGTAGTGGATGTGTGGATTCCACAGAATTTAAAGAAGACAAAACCGGTGAAGAAGACCTGTACATAGGAACAAGAGATGCCAGAGACATCGAGAGATAAAAAAACAAAAGAGTAAGGTAGAAGAACAAAAACGAAAGAGAAAACATCAACAAGATGCACTAGAGACAACAGAGGGTCCGAATGTTGATGCTTTGTTTATGAGGTTTGAGGAAATGCTTGAAGCTCATACTAAGAAGATAACTAAGTTATTTCAAACTGAGAAGATGATCATGAAGGATGAGCTGCTGGACGAGATCATAAGCGAAGTTCGTAAGGGTGATAAGTTTACAAGCCAAGAGAAATGTCAAAAGCAGGCTGATGCGCACCTTTCCATAAGCAGTCATTCGGATGATACAATCTCTGAGAGGACAGTTGGTTATGATGAAGGTGGGTGTAGTAAGGTCCCAACATTTAAGAACTATCCAGGAGTTGCAGATATTATAAAGGAAGTAGGCAATTTGGTAAGTATTTCAGTCATCGATGTTTTAGTAATCGTTTTGTATTTTTTGGGAAGTCTAATGAAGAGAATAATGTATGCAGGATTATGCAATGCCAAATGAAGATCCGGTGGACGAGGAAGTTACAAAAAAAGAGTCAACAGTGAATGTAACACAGGCGTAGTGGACATACATCTTCTGAAAATACTTCATGATTCTATCTTTTTGTGTTTTCCCAGGATAATGTGGTGTCCACGCCAAAAGCAGTAGACGAAACCATAACTGGAATCATGTCCACTGATAATGTAAGTTCCAACCATATTTTCATATAATCTAGGACACGTGCCATATTCATGTTAATATTTTGGCAGGCTGAGACAACATCAAACAAAGGCAATGCAACTGAAGACAATGTTGTTGAGAAGACATCAACTGAAGCCAATGATACTGAAGACAATGCATATATGGTGACACAGCCAGTGGACATGTTCTTATTATCAATGGACATATTCCATCGCTAGTGGACATGTCTATGAACTGCTTACAAGGGACTATAAAACACCTAACATTTGGTTCGTTACATTTTGTAGGACACAAAGTTATTCACCATCAATGTAGATGATACTGAAGACAATTCAGATAAGGTGACACAGCTAGTGGACATGTTTTTATTATCAATGGACATATTCCATCGCCATTGGACATGACTATGAATTGCTTACAAGGGACTATAAAACACATAACCTTTGGTTTGTTATATTTTGTAGGACACAAAGTTGCCCACCATGAATGTATATGGAAGTGGTCCAGACATGTCTAACTTTGATCCAGATTCTATTCTTGGATTGAAAGAGGGTGAAGTCTTCATAAGACCTGGATATGACAGTAGCAACCCTTGTACTCCTATGCAAGGAGAAGACCTGGTCAACCATGCACACGATCAAGAGACTCCAGGTGGACATGTAAGTGGACATACTTATTAAAAAATATCACATTTTTGTCCGATTGTGGACGCCTTATCCAATTATTTATTGCACAGGTGTCTACTGAACTAGTTCCAATGGAAGACTAGGATACATAGAATTTGGCCGGAAAGGTATTCGTGGAGAAGCACATCATGTGGATACTAAGTACGTAGTGGACATAAATAACATATTAAATGGACATGCTTATATGTTTTCAGGTTTTTCACATAAGTGCAGAGAGCAGAGCCCAAGAAGAAGCCGCATCAGATGCAGAAGCAGCATTAAATGTACTATATATATTGACATGTTAATTCTGCAACATTAATTATGTTTAGACATACTTAGTTTAACATAATTGATTATTCAATTCCTGCCTAGTAGAAATGTGTGCCTTTCCAAAAATATCTTGGTGACTCCAAAAATTGCATAGCATAATAAATTACTTTATTAGCAGGACACATCACATATTAACCAAACCATTACGAACTTCCATAATTAATTGTTCATCCTTAAAACACACCTCAAAATACCGCATATCCATTATGTCCACTAATATTATATGGACATTCACATACTGTCGGCATACCTACACTACATTACTTTGGCTTCTGATCCACAGATGGTTAGTCTGAAGTGAGTTCTCTAGCTTATGGTTCACACAGGAATGTTTCACGTAATAAGTTGTCACACGGAAGTTATTATTCAAATGTAATACGCTAATGTGTTTTCCTAACCTTATGTCCACATATGTTTAGTGGACATTCGTACGTTAATTGGGGCGTTATATCCACCGATATGAGATGTATGCACTCAGTTTCTTATGTTATCTTGTTATGGTAGTCTGATAGGTATGAGTGTTCTATAGGGCATGTTCCACACATCTTTAGTAGACATGAAAACTAATTGCAATAATAGTTTTTCCCTCATTTAAATGGACATAATTACAACCAAAATAGTTCGTTACAAGTTTCCCACTAGGTCTAACCAAAACATGAAAGTATCAAAAAGGGATGGTCATATCCTTCCACAATACTAGTAACAAGTTCATAACACATCCTTCCCCAATATTAGTTACAATATCATCACACATCTAAATTAATTCTTGCAACTTGCCCTATTGTGTCCAGGTAACCGAAAGGTGTCCACTCCATCAGATCTTGCGTTAACATCACCATAAATTCCATCATGTAAACGCTCATATATCACCAGATGTCCATTATGCGAGTGCTCTGCATTTCTGTCCACAATGTTACCAGCTTCTACATCTTCTTCATCCAACCTTTGTGCACCACCATCACAACCCTGTCCACATGAGGTATTGTTTGTCGGTTCTCCACCCCCATGTTCATGGCTGGCCATAACAAGACTTTCTCCAGAAAATATATCATTCCCTTCCATTTCACTATGTCCACCATCATATTCTGGACCGTTAACATGTCCAAATCCATCAGCCCCCAATCTCTCATATGGATCCATCGCGTTGGGTACTCATTGTCTATTATCTCTCTCATCATGTCAAAATCGTACTCGCCACAACTTTCAAACGCACTCCCTTCTAACTCGTTTGTAGGATGAGTCCCATCACTTGGGCTAGCAGGCTTTTTTCCAGCCCGATGTTGTTGCTGTCCAGCCACTCCATCCTCATATCCACCTACATCACAATCCTGTCGACAATCATGTACGTGCTCTTTCCCAGCCCGCTGTTGTGGATGTCCACCAACTACATACACATGCCCACTCGTGTCCTTCCTATGTCCACTGATATCTGCATCTTGTCTATCCCTTTCTTCCTCATGTCTTATGCCAGATGTAATTCTTCCTTTTTCCACTGCTATATGCTCTGTCTCTGGTCCACGTATTTTAGGAGTTTCTCCATCCACATTGTCTTTGAATCCACGACGTTCCTCCTGTCCATCACATTTACGCCTATGTCCACCAACCTGTGCAACTAGTCCACCGATAAGTTGCCTTTGTCCCCTAATACCATGCTCTTTTCCAGCCCAAAGTTGTGGATGTCCACCAACTACATCAACATGTCCACTCGTAGGGTCTCCATGTCCACTGATATATTCATCTTGTCCACCCATTTCCTCCGCATGTCTTCCACCAACTGAACTCCCCCCCCCACTTCATGCTCTGTATTTGGTCCACCTATTTTTGGAGCTTCTCCATCCACATTGTTATATGCATCTTCACCATCGCCCCCACTTGCAGGACCAGTACCGTACTCTAATCCAAGACTTTCCTCCTCTCCATCACATTTATGCATATCTCGACCAAACTCAGATTCTTGTCCACCGATACTTTGCCTTTGCCCCCCCATACAATCTTCTTGTCTACTCATTTCTTGTTCCAGTCTATTGGAACTTCAAATCGGTTCACCTTCATGTTCACAACTACCTTCATTTACATTTTCGTCTTCTCCATCCACAATGATATCTTCTTTGTCATTCTCGTGTCTACTACAATCGATAGCTAAGGGCTCTACTCGGCGACGTTTCTTTTGTGCACTATGGTAGAGTTTTTTTGTACTTGATTTGTACACAAGTTCAAGCTTGTCCACTGTTTCTAGGAACTCCTCCGTCTCGTATGTATCACACAGCTTTTCCACCATGGTGACATTTTCTCCACCTGTCCCTGGTGACATTCTCAAAGTTCAATTGCTTTCCATCGTCTCTTCTGATTTGATGGACATATACAATGGTTGTCCACGACAATCTATTCTTGCTTATTTGAATCTTTCTAAGCTTTCTTCAGTATCGACAACAATATGGGGCATCTTCATTTGAGTGAATACCACCTCAGAACCTATTTTTCAGTAGCTTAACCTTATGCTCTCCTTACTTATGCATCCCTCATATGGTTTCGCCACCTTGTCCACTAGACTTTCATAACTCTCATCCACTTTCAAACCAACACATTTCGCAAACCTATCCTTTGCCACACGAAAATGCCACAACCCAGAATCTAAGCATTCTCATGTACCAACAATTATCATCACCGACTCGTCCATTACACCTACATAAATCAGCTCATAAACCATAATATTCATGTCTACGGTAAAGTCCACTGAATTTCCATTTACATAAACACAAGCGTTTTCACACTTACAACTCGAAATAAAAAAAACAAAAAACAATCCCTAACACATTTATGATAGTTACCTGCATTCAGCTTTACCTTTCCAACCTCAAAGCTTCATTTACTCTTCATTCTACCAATAATATTGCTTACCTTTCTTTAACTACAATTGAACTCCTTATTAACAACTAGTACATGACCTGTTGTCACATTAATTATGAGACAGTCTCATTAATGATGTCATTGTTCCATACGGATGCCCACTTTTCGCAAGGGGCACTTTGGTCTTTTTGATGTAACACAATGCCATCGACGTATGGCACATCACAAAAATTCTCCATTTTATGGCATTTAACACAAGGTGATATGCATTTATGGCATATACAAAAAAAAAACCCTAATTAAAATTCTCAGACCAAATTTTATATTTTATAAAAAAAGCTAGTTTCTAAAATTCATTTTCAAAATTCTTGCCACATTTTTTGTTATTTCTGCAAGTCTTAGTTTCCTTTTTGGTCTTCAACTTGTCATTAATTAGTTTGTAGTGTTTTTTGTCTTTCCGCTTCTAGTTATTTTCGTATTTGTGTAAAAATAATTGAAAATAGTATAAAACTGTAACGTTGATATAACAAATAAAAAAATTTCTCCTATTTATGAAGTTTGGATTATTGAGTGGATTCGTTGTGGTCTAAAATTTAATGTGAGAAAAAAAAAATAGAACCAGTTATAAAATTTTAAAGATTGCAATATAAATACAAAATATATCTCAATTTTACATAATTTTTTTAAAGCTTAACCATTTTTAAAACTAAAATTTTAGAACTTTAAAGTTGCAAATTCCTGCTTGCTCTTTTTGAATTCAAAATTTTGTTAGAACACAAATTTTATATGATTTAGTGTATTCATAAATTACTCTATAGATCTTGTTCACATAATCAAAAGTATGTATTTATTATCAAATTACTTTGAGGAAACCGGTGCTTCTAGCTCTGGTGGTATAGAGTTCACAGCTGTGAGTTTCACCACTTGGGTTCGAATCCCAGACACCGTCAATTAACATGGGGTGGATTTTGGTGACCTTCTTATAAATTTTTAGCGACTGCGAACGCTTTGGGTCTAGCCGAAGTTCTTCGAGACTCTGGATACTAGGATCATAAAAAAATTATATTGAGTAAAGGAAAGTAATCTCATGTTAGTTCATTAGTTGACATTTTTTGTGGAAAAAATGTTGAATAGAAACTCGATTGAATTGAGAAGTATCTTTAGCCCAAGTGGCAAGGTAACATTGCATTAAATCCAGAGATAGTGATTTCGAATCTCGGTCTCGCATATGTGCGAGTTCACCCATAATGAGGTTTAAAGACCACCGGATCAGTTGTTGTGATCCGGAACGGGCTACCAAATAGGTATGTTTTGATTCGGTTTGTCGATAAAAAAAAACTTGATTGAATTAATAACCCTGAGAATCCAATTTTTCTTTCCAACGTTGTGGTTAAAACAAGATATGTACGGTTTTTTATTATCAAATGATTTTGAAACAAAAAGTAAATTCATGTTAGTTCACATATTCTAGTTCACCTTTTTGGAGAAAATATTGAGTGAAATTAAAGCCGGTTCATAACAGATATAGACCCTGTGCAATAAATCTTATAGATATCATATACTTTTATAAAACCACAAAAATAACTATAAAAACTCATCTTGACTTATGTTCTTTTTTTTTAAGTTTCGAGAGATATGTTTGAAAATTTTATTTTTGTAAGGTTTCTAGCCTTATGTTGTTGCTGTTTTTTTTGTAAAAGTTTATTTTATCTTGTGCTTAATGTCCGGCATGAGTCAGATAAATTTGGAATCCGTTTACAAAAATATAATTAGGAAAGAGTTGGAGATCTCAGCCTTAATCACTGTACATGATGAATAAAATGGTAAGATAACTTGTTTACTAAGGTTTTTAATGGATTTAAAGCGAGCCATCATTGTTGATTAGCCAAGAGTAATAATTTAATAATTTTATATTTGAAGAGAATTAAACATGTGGGTTAGTCTCTTCTCAAATAAAAATTATTAAAAGGAGATTTATCAAATCTACCATATTCATGGTCAATTTTTTTTAAAATGCCATAAATAAACATTCTTTTACAATATAGCATAAAGATGTGCATTGTGGCATTAACAAATTTTATATCTGCCCACGTGCACCCTCTCGTGTGATACATCCAAAAGCATGGGTGAGTGGCATTTAAAGTTGATTTTATTGACATTTAAATGCCAACGAATAGCATTTAATTAATTAACCAATGGTTAATAGCTTTTTAATTTACAAAATATGTAATAATAATATATCTGAACTTGATTTCGATAGACAAAGACAAAGAGAGAATAAATATGTATAGAATGTGATAACAATATAAAAATGTTTAGAAAAGCAATTTTGAGAATGGTAGACTAAAATATGTTTTTCCATTAACTCGAACAGTGTAAATAATCATCTTGACAACTTAGAGAGAGAAAGTGTCGAAGTTTGTTTGAAAAATGTATGTGCATATATTGCGAGAAAAGAGCCGAAGAATATTGTAGTGCATTTGAAAATCATGAATTCCTAGATATTGTTAGTCATATAGATAATGTTCATAGACTTTCAACACGTACGATGGTCAACTTACTTAGATGGTGGACATGACTCCGTAGACACAGAATGCGATGGACAATTATCTAATAAGTAGAAACTGGTGGACAAGACTATTGAGGTTGAAAATGTGGAAAACGAAGACTTTGTGATAATTTTTAATAAAGAAGTTTTGGGAACTCATCTAGTTATGATTATGACATCATGAGATAGGTGATTGACACAAAATAGCAGTGAGATCCCTACCTAATTCCACATAACATTGGCGATGTAGGAAAACATGATGCACAAAAGTTGATGGTGGAAGATAACTTGCATAGTAAACATGTTGTGTCTTCGTTAGGTGATGACCATATGAGGCTGATGAGATGGTGGAGTCAATTAGTGGACAAATAGAAATCTTGGTAGGAGGTCTTTCGATTGTAGACATGATTTGTCTTATAGACATATGAGGTATTTTGGTAGAGAAAATGGGATGTTTGCGGGAGGGGGGGGGGACTTCATCTCGTACACAAAATCTGTTTATAGATGGACACGTAAGGATATGCAAAATTGGATATGACATTGGTAGACAAGCTAGATTCGTTGATGGCATAGGTAGATAGAAAGTTGTATCGTGTGGACATAAAGCTATTTTGTGTGGAAAAGATGCAACGATGTGTGATAATTTTTTTGGGATGTGATAGCGGTGGAATAATATCTAGCAATAACTATAACCGTGATATTCGAGAAAATAACATATTTGCCAAATTTTAACAAAAACATGTTTTTTATAAGAACATTATGTTGACAATTATGAAAACATATCTAATCCACAAAATGAACGAGCTATCATCTGATTCATAGGCAATTACAAGCCTCACAGACTGCTACATGTCTCGTGGTAGACAAGTTTTCACAGAGTATCACGTGTGAAATAGATAATATCTTATTCGTTTCCTCTCATCTCCCCCCCCCCACACCACCACATATGCACTTTGATTAATCATTAAATTGTTTAAACCACACTATATATTTGTCCACCATTTTATACATACCAAAACATGTCCACCATTGTAAACATTTACATGTCTATCTTTTATTTGTCTTTTACCTTTCGAGCAACACCAAATCGTCCATCGTCTATTTTTTTGTCAACCAAATGAGTGACATCATCTTGTCCACCATTATTTTGTCCATCATCACGTAATTATTATATATAAAATATGGTTGCAGTTACCTCCTCTTTCCTCTTCCACTGCCGACGTTTTCCTTTTCGCCGACTTTGATTTCCTCTCCGCATGTGAATTTCAATCAAACAAACAATAATCTCGCTGGTCCATCTTCTTCTCCATCAATTATCGTCGAAGTTGCTGAAGATCATTCCTTAAACATCGGTCTTCCTTCCGACGACGTTCTTGTCTTCAAGCCTGAATCTTTTTGAATATCTCTTACTCCATCTTTATAAAAGCTTCGAATGTTTCTTCATATTTTCAAAAAGCAATACAAAGTTTAAGAAACTTGAACATGACAAATATCACATAGCTCCAAATAGGAAACAATGCATAAAAACCTTTCAAATCTTTGTGGTAGACCCCTCGACTATGAAAATAATCTACAACACTGATGAGTTGTTGAAAATATCTCAGACCTTCATCCTCTTTAGATCTCCAAGTTGAGCCTATGTATGATGCAAATTTATGATTGATATTAGTAGTAATAGAGGATATTAAAGAAAATCTTGAATCCCAAAACTTGCTAATAGAAAAAAATATTATGGAGAAAAGCTTAAAATGTTTGTCAAATATCTTTTTTATTTTAAAAATATATTATTAAAAATGTGTCAGAGTAACTATAATTGTCAGAAGGATCAATATGTCATTTCTCCAAAAAAAATTATGGCATTTTTTATAATTTGACCTAAATATGGTATATTTCATAAAGTTTCAAAATAATATGATAGTCTCCATAATTTGTTCATTATAAAAATACTACCACTTATATTATTTCTAACCACAATAAATAGATTTAATTAGGGCTGGGAATTCGATTTTTTTGGAAAATTTGGTTCGGTTTTTTCATTTTGAAGTTTCGTTCGCCGAACTAAACCGAATAGAATTTCGGTTTGGTTCGGAACTCGGTTTATTCGTTTTGGTTTTTGTTTTTGAAGTTTATTCGGTCAATTTTTGGCTAATTTTTGGTTATTTTTGGTTTTATCGGTTATTTTCGGGTTCTCGGTTATTTTCAACAAAAAAAACCGATCAGTTATCGAATCGAACCGAACCGAGAACCAAAATTGAATTATATTTTTGTGCTGATCGGTTTCCTCTACATAGATCAGTTCAGTTCGTGAAATTTTTGGTTCGGTTGGTTCGGAAAATTTGGTTCGATTATTTTTCACATCCCTAGATTTAATAGTTAAATCTTAAACTATTGCAGACAGGGGAGGAGGTACATTCTTTAGGTAAAGGGCAATTACCTCTTCTTAAAATTTACATATTTCATGTAAATTACAAAAGTTCAATCAATATCTCCTGGTTAACAAATAATTTTTGCCCCTACTAACAATTATCTTTGTCCATTCAAATAAGACTAAATCAAATTTATTGACGATTTATTTCTAGTTATAGCAACATTATGCTCTTTTTTTTCTTCTATTTGGAAACATAAACCATTTATCTCCCTTTTAAACATACTATCTTTTACGTACACATAAGTTTCTTTCTCCATTGGATAATAAAACTAAACCAATATCAACTTATTTGTTAACCAACTTTTATAAATTACTAAATAATATTCATATATCAATGCTTCGATTTTGGCTAGCGATATATTTTTTACTTTCATTTCAAGAAAAATATAATTTTATTGTTTTTTTCTTATTTTTTTCCTATTTCATATTTATTTTCAATGTTTTGGTGTCCAAATTTACTTTATCTTTTTTCGTTCAAAAATTTTGCAATATAGATCTAAATTTTTTTTATAATAATTATATGTAGTTCATATTTAGAAAAACCGATTCGAACATGAATTTAAAACGAAAAAAACTGTACCATATATACTAATATATATCTTATTTTGGATTTGATTATTTATAAATCTAAAACTGGAAAATCACATCCGAAAAATAAATGAAATCCATATTGAACGTCTTAATTATTTGCCTCCGATAAAAATCTGTTGGTTCCGCCACTGATTGTAAATGTGATGATGATACTACATTTTATACTTTTGAATAACATTAGATCAAAACCACTTGATTGATAATCCAATATTGCTTTCCAAAGTGAAAATCATGAAAGCAAAAAGTGAATACGAGAATACATTATACAAAGACCAGAATTATTTCTTTGTTAATTATAAAGACCAGAATTTACAAAAATAAGCTATATAAAGACCAAAATATATAAAACCTAACGGTTTATAAGGGAAACAAAAAACGTGGGATGTATATACTAATTTATAAATAAATCTTGACTGTGGAATCTTTTGCTCTGTGCAGGCAATCAAAGTGCGGAGTGGAGACAAAACCTTATTATAGTGTATTTGATTTCTTTATGGATACTAAATAATTCATGAATAAGCGATTTTTTCAAAAGCACCATTATGTTGTTTTTCTTAATCTACTACTTTACCACTTTATTGTCGTAGGAATGTACGTTATTTCTCTATTTTGCCTTGTTTTACTTAATTAAGGTTTAGAGGAGTGTATTAAAAGTGTGATTTGAAGTGATCTGTATTAAAACAACAAATTCAGTGTTATTGACATAAGAATTTTGAATTTTTTATATGAAATCAACTGTTATTCAAATAACAGTTTTAAAAAGTCTTACGAAATCCATTGTTATTGAAAATATTTTAAGTAGTGGATTTCTAGTGACTTTAGGGTATTTTAGTGGAGTTTCATAGTTAAAAATATAAAATTTCAAATCTCATGGTTTTAAGTGGGATTATAGAGAATTTTATAACAAATCATATGAAATTTCTCAATTCACCCAAAATCATCTAAAAATTCACTAAAACACAAATCACCTCAAATCTTTTTTCCAATACACCCCCGCCCCTTAATGAGTGAAAATGATGACGAGAAACTTTATTGAACATTAAATTTTTGTAATTGAAGAAAGATAACGATGTTTCTATTGAATCAAATAATCGAAATATGCAATTAGGTTTATGAGAATAATAACAACTTT
>OVBE01010985.1:0-14524 GCA_900406425.1 Iberis pinnata
CGCACGCACGCACGCACGCACGCACACACACACACACACACACACACACACACACACACACGCACGCACACACACACACACACACACACATACACACACACACGCACGCACGCACGCACACGGAGATTGGGACGAGCAGATCGTGAGTTTAGTCAGTCCAAATTGGAAAGATTGCGGGTTCGGTGCAGAATTTACCGCATAAGACAAAGGTGAATGCAAACGGACCTCGACTTAGGCCAAGGCTCCATCCCTTAGCCATTACAGCGATTATCTCACTTCAAACGGCTAAGTCTATATGTGCAGAACCGTGCGGTTGGTCATACACACTTCAATATCTCTGCATGGTCGCATTCACTAAAGAAATCAGATTGTTGAGACGAGATGGGAAATCCGGACAGTTTGTTGGGCAGAGCACAAGGTGCGGTGGTTGAGACGAGTGTCTAGGGAATAGGAAAATTCCACCAGAACTTACCCAGACCAGACCAAGATCCTTAGTTCGGGAAATAGACTGATTGTGTGGACTCGTTCGATAAGTTGACTAAATGAACGAATTGAATCTATGTCTTAAAATTTAATGATTAAGGCAATCTAAATTTCCTAAGTAATAATTGAATTGCTTACGCTTATTTCTATTTGAGGGATTAAAGGGAATTTCGGGAAGGATGTGGCTTAGCGCGAGACTGAAGGTTGGAAAGAAGAGTGGTGTACACATGCTGGGTAGTGTTAGGATCGATATGTGTTTGAATTTGTAATAGTCTATAGCAAAATGAAACAAGTTGTATCGAATCTTTGGTTATTAATAAAATCACTCTTTGTTCTATTGCATCATTTAGTTTCTTAATTTACCTAAGACTTAATAAAATAATCGAACATCACATGAACATTGACATAAAAACGACTAAGACTTAAAAATAGACTGAATGGTTTGAATCACTTAGTGATTTGAGTGTGGAACAACCGTCCGCATACTTAGTGTCCGGGATGGGTGTTTCAATCGCCTCACCTATTTGTTTATGCTTCGTTTATTCCTTCTTCATGGCTCTTTGGTCTTGTTACAGAGTCCAAGTCCTTTAGCCGATTGGGTTTGAGCGGTCGAATCCTTCGCTCTACCTTCAAAGTGACGGCTCCGGTGTGAGGTGTGACGGCTCCGGTGTGAGGTGCGATTCCATATCCGGATTCTGGTAAGTGAGTTGGTGTAGGCTGTTCTCCCTTAGTTGCGGCGGAGCGTTGCTGTTTTGGTTGGTCCGATTTGTTTATGATGCGGTAATGGTCTCCTTTTGTTAGGGCTCTCTTATCGTCCGATCATGGAAAGTTCGGGTTTGGATCCATCTTCTCGTTGGTCTCTTTGGGCGGTCAGTGTGTTTGGTGATGTTTGGGTTTAGATCTTTATGCTCTGGTCCCGCAATGACTTACCCGATGGTGGTGTTGCTTAGTCTTGGTTTGTTGTCTCCTTTCGATTGGGCTATGGTTTTAATTTGTTCATAGTTTTTCCTTAGTTGTTGTCTTTCCTCTTCACTTTGGCAATTTCAAATGGAGCTTTTGGTTGGGATTATTTTCCCCTTACTTTGTTTTTTTATAGGATGTAGTTTTGGATTTCTCTTTTGGAGAACTTGCTCGTATGATGGTGAAAACTCGAAAGCATTTATCATATCTTTTAGTTTATAGGTTTTTGAAATTGGTTTTGAATTTGGTGGTTGCTACTGCAACTCTTCAGAGATGCTTTTAAGCAATGAAGATTGGGAAGAAACATCAACATAACCGGATTAGAGACACATCAATTCCTGAATGATAGTCTAGAATATAATATTATAGTGAAAAAATTCATGAGATGAAAGATTGCATAGTGATTTTATAGAAAATTTTATATTTATGTTAATAACAATTTTAAAAAACCTCAATGGCCTTTTTGTTGTCTATGACATTTGTAAGGTTCAAGTCCCAATGTGGGCAAAGTAAAAAAAAAAGTAGAAAATATAAGAAATAATTATAGAATTTGTCACTCTTTAGTCCCCCAATTTGAGAAAGATGTGTGTTTTGAAGTCATTGGTGTTTAAGGTAGTTTCCCTTGTAAAATTATAATGATATCTCTTTAATTATTTCTATACATTTTTGCTAAAAATCGTTGGATGTGTTTTTAATTTTTAATTTTTCATTTTAAAATCAAATTTTAAAATTATATTGTAATTATTTACCTAGGTAAGCTTTAAAGAAGTAATTAAATCACTCATATTTACCTAGGTAACTCTCTACACGCCGCCTTCTAAAGCTTTATCACCGCCGCCTTCTAAAGATTTCTCCTAAAGCTTTATCACCGCCGCCTTCAATCTCCGGCCGTCAATTCTTCTGCGACTTAAGTCTCTGGCGTTTTCACTAAGGTTGACCGTTCTACTCTCTAATCGCCGGTGTTATACTCTCTACTCGCCAGTTTACTCTTCACCTTAACTATCTATTTCGTTCAATTTCTTCTCCTTTTGGGATTTCATTTCGGGTTTTGGTTGATTTTACTCTACAGTCGGCGATTTTGATTGTTAGTGCGAATTAGGGGTTAGGTTTTACTCTTTGATTTTGGTAAATTTTACTCTACATTCGGCGAATTGGGGTTTAGGGTTTACTCTTTGATTTCAGATTTTGATTTTACTCTTTGATTGTTGTTATAGATTGCTCTAAAGATTGTTTTTATGGTTTTTATTGTGCGAATTGAGTGTTAAGGGTTTTTATTTTGATTGTTCATGGTTTTATAGGTTTTTCAATTGTTTTCTTTCGGGTTTTTTATGTTTCTATTAGGTTGGTTTTTATTGTTATATTTTTAATATAGATTGTTCTTATTAGATTTGGGTTCTTATCAATTGTTATATGTTACTAATTAACGAAAAAAATGAATTTAATTTAAATTAGAGTTTTCTTTAAGTTTTTAGTAACTAGAACTGGTAGTTGTTAGTATATAAATGATGTTCTGATTTCTTAGTCATATGAGTTTTGATATATGCATTAGAGTTCTTCATCTGATTTTTTATTCATGTCGTAGTTTTTTGTTCTTTAATCATTAGTTATTTGATTCATTTGCCCCTTGTTTTGTTTTTTATTACAGTTATTACAATGGACAACAATCTGCCACCAAGATTGTTTGACGTTTCAGAAGTTCCATAAAATAGCACTATGCATATTTACATGAAGATAAAGTATCTCTCAACAATCATCAACCATCTAGATAAGCCTGAGAAAGTCAGGTTGCATGATTCGTGTTTTAGGAAGCTGTTTGAGATGCCCGTTGCAAGACCTCCTAGTTCCGGGAAGCTAATTCACAAACACGAGTTATGGTTTTTCTTTGGTGGCAAACCTTTCAGATTCTCGTTGAAGGAATTCTGTCAAATTACCGGTCTGCCTTGTGGAAATATTCATGCTGAAAGTGTGATCACATCGGTGGAGAGCAGAAATGAGGGTGAGCCTACATATTACGAGATGTTGTTTGATGATAATACGAATGTCACCTTAATGGACTTATTGGACATGTTGAAGAAACAACCAGAAATGCCTGCCTGGAAAAAGTTCAAACTGGCATTGCTCATTATAATGGACGATATAATCTTATGTACCTCATAGTGTGGTAAGATTACTCTACAATATATGGAATGGTTAAGAGACGTCGATTTTTTCTTGCATATCCATGGAGACGCGAGTCTTTCACTGTCACTATACGTCAGATGACGGTTAGGCCTAAGAAGGGGTGTCAGAACCCTACACTAATTTGAAACAGGGTTTATTGTAGAAAAATCACACATGTTATGGTTCCCTTTAGCCCTTCAATAGCTAACTTTCCAGTCGATTCCGCTGTTGGGAGAAAGGCTCAAAGACAATAGCGACTGTAAATCGTTTTGGGAAAAGCCTTACGTTGATGGTGTGATCATTCACCAAAAAGACATATTAGAGTGTGAACCGGATCCAAATGTAAGTATTTTTGTAAAATTAATTTTTTATAGGTTTTTCCATAACATTAATCTGATTTTTTATAGGTTTTTCCATAACATTAATCTGATTTTTTTGTTGCTACGTTTAGTTGGTTGTAGCTCCATTCTTAGTGGGAGAGGGAAACGAGGACTCTGCTATTTACGCTTGGAAAGATGAAGTGTCTGATTCTAGGGTTGACTCTATGGACCGTTTAATAAAGAAAGGTCATGTGTTTGAGGAACAAGAGTGGCCTATTCTTATCATATATATACCACGCACACACCGAGCAACTAGTAAGTTGCCTGTTCGGAAACAAAATGTTGGTGGTAGAGCAGGCGCAGAGTCAAGTTCTAGAGGAGATGTCAACGTTGGGCTAGCTGACAAAAGATGTGGTATCTTTTTTAAGTCTTAATCACACATCATACGTTAATGGTTAGTTCGCATATAGCTTCGTTAACATTTTATAGTCATGTGAATATGCTGCATACACGTGCATAAACAGTATGTACATGAATTGAAATTAAACATATGAACTCTGGTCAGTCATGTGAATAGGAATGTCCACGGTTCATTGTTAGTTAGCAGATGACTTCATTCACAGTAATCATTCATGTGAATATGTTGCATACACATGCATATACTTTATACATATGAATTGGCATTATTGATATGAACGTATATGCAATCATATAAATATTGTTGCTTCTTGTTGATCTTGTGTTTAAAATCATGTCATGTTTAGATTGTGATGCAAAGAAACACATGAAGGTGTTCGTAGAGGAAATTAAGTCATGTGTGGGAAAACAAATGCAAGATATGAAAGCATTTGTAATTGGAGAATTGCAAAAGATTAAGCACATCAAAGCACATGAAAGTCATAGAGGTGGGGCCCATGTTCATAAAGGTGTTCAAGCGGGAGACCAAGACCATGAGCTCCATCACGACACTGCAATGGAGGTATTGATGATTTAAATGTTCTTCATATTTCTGCTACATGTTTGGTGTTACATTTGATTCATTATTTCAGGAAAAAATATGCGACGAAACTGTGTGGGAGATCCCTCATATGAATGTTGGCGGTATCATACACGATAATGTCATTGATATAGAGCAGGTTACAATTTTGTTGAATTTTACGGATTCTGATTTTGAAGTTATCAATTCTAATTTTGAAGTCAACAAAGTCTGATTTTGAAATTGCAGCCTAATACCGTGGATAATACAAGTCATGCTGCTCAGATGGATGTGGAGGATACAAGTCAGATGGAAGTGGAGGATACTAGTCAGGATGCTCAAATGGAAGTAATGGAGGGTGCTAAAATTGATCTGCTTGGTGATTTGCGGCACAATGATTTATTAAGAATGGTGATGTGGTTTTTAGTAAACATCTTTGTCATTTTTTTCGAATCTGCCACCCGCTATCATCTTATATTTATAACCTTCTCGTTATTATGCCGCGGGAGAAAGATGTGAATGATGTAACTACTCGAGATGCTGACATTCTTAATCATACGACACACATACGATTTCCTTCAGCGTATACTAAATCTCCGTTAATACAATGCTCGAAGAATCAGAAGGTGCAATCAAGTTTACTCAGATTATTAATTTCAAACAAATTAATCAATTTAAATCTTGCAATTTAATAGGTAGGACAAAATATTGGTGGCAATGAAGTCATGAAGAAAAACGGTAACACTAAGGGTGTTAAACCAAAAGAACCAACAATATCTTATGTCAGAAGATCAACTAGAAAAAAGAAGCCACAAGAGGAACCAAAACAAATAGAGATGCGAGAAGAGGAGTCAGTAATCGAACCTGATGTTGGTATGGAACTGTATCCGAATTGTTTCTATATTTTTATGAGATTATGTCATTAGTGATTAGATTTTTAGTAAACATTAAATATTTTAGATATGGAGAACGAAGACGATCAATTTCAATCTAAAGTAAGGGAAGCCGTAATTCGATTTTATAAGGAGTGTCACAACCCAGAAAAGGTACAATTCTTTTACTAACTACATGATATAGTAGTTAAATACAACATCAATTCGTTAACTTATATTGTATTGACTGTATATATCAAAAATACAGGTTATAATTGAGGACATGTTAAGAAGTCTTGGTATGTGTACTAGTATTATATTAGATATTTGAATATAGAGTACTACTGATTATTATATAATGAAGTTGTACTTAAATTGTCAGAATCAGAGTTTGGCAGGGGGCTCAGAAGTTGCTTTTGTTCATAAAAAATCAATTATTGAAGATGTTCCAGAAGATTAGTGGATTAGTAGTGGATCTATAAGGATAACTAGGTGTAGATTGCACCTTTTTGTCTTTTTGGTTAAAAGGATGCATTTCTCGTGGCTAATACTATGTTGAACATGTATTGTTCTATCAACTTTAGGACGTATTTTCCAAAATTTTCACCATATTATTCATGTGACTTATTATTGATATGACTTATTATTGATGTCTTCCTAATATTTTTTTTGTTGTAGTTGACTAAAACTGTAGTTAACTAAATGTATGCACATGAAGAAATATAACATCATGAAGAAAATGTATTCATATGAACTATAACATGCACATGGATTCATCTGCACACATTTGTGTTCATGTTAATATATTTGTGTTCATATAAACATACATATATTCACATCAACAAAATATAACAACATGAAGAAAATGTATTCATATGAATTATAACATGTAAATGCATTCATATGCACACGTTTGTGTTTATGTGAATACATTTGTGTTCATATAAACATACATATATTCACATCAACAAAATATAACAACATGAAGAAAATGTATTCATATGAATTATAGCATGTAAATGCATTCATATGCACACGTTTGTGTTTATGTGAATACATTTGTGTTCATATATACATACGTATGTTCACATCAACAAAAAATAACAATATGAAAAATGTATTGATATGAATTAAAACATGCACATGCATTCATATATATGAACACATTTGTATTTCTCTGAATATATTTGTGTCCATATAAACACACGTATATTAGTTCACGAAATGTCATATTTTTACCATATAATTGGCAAAAACATCAATACTCGTAAATCTGTTATAACTTGTATATGCATTCATATAAGGAAAAAAGTATTCATATAAATACATTTGTATTTATATGAACACATGACGTATATTGGTCCACCAAATGTCAATACTCGTAAAGATGGTATAACCAATCTACATAACAATAATAATAAAAGTATTCAAACAGAATCAAATAAACTATGATGTCACTAAAATAAATAAATAAGGAAAAGTTCAAATATCACATGAAGAAGTGAAACAATTCCCAACACATCAATTGTTGAGTGGATTCTTGCACATTGCACGATTGTGGCCACTTCCATTGCAGTGAGAACACTTTGGTATCTGGTCCCTCTTGCGTGGTTGTAGATGACTTTAATAAAACATCCAAAGAGGAGTATCTTATTATTATATGTTAAATGAATAACGATGAAGCAACAACATACCTCAAATTCACCGATTGATAATTTTTTCTTCTTAGATGGTCGACCAGATGGACGTCGTGTCTTGGGTGCATGGACAGTTGTTGCCTTCACATCTTCCGGTACCTCAATATCATTTGGATCTATGACATGTAGTATTATACCTGCATATGTCTGAGCCCAAACAACTTTAGTGTATGCATCATCAACAAAGGCACCCTTTTCATTTCCATCTTTCTAATAACAGCTATAACATGTGAGCAAGGTACACCAAGTTTATCGAAGACCTTACATGTACATGTATGATGTTCTAGGTTGATATGGTAAGTTCCACCAACTTGACCACGAACCTCAAAATCCCACTGAGATGCTGGAAGTACAGACATTCTAACTGATTTCTCAAGGTGTCCTAGGAGCATAGTGTCAACCTCATGTGACAAATCATTATCTAGTGACGATGACTTCTTTCTTCTATTACAAAACCACCTACATAGCATTCTTCTCACAAATTCCAACAATGAAAATATAGGCGAATCTCTAGTTGGAAGTAAGGCATGATTAAGAGACTCAACAATATTACTGCTCATGAGATTGTACATTTTACCTTGAAAATATGCACGTGTCCAATGGGCCAAATCAATGGCTTCCAAATAATTCTAGCAGCTCAAGTCTTTCTTTTTGATATCCTCATATAACACCTTGAACTCAGACTCTCTAAATACTTCACCAGTCACTGTGACCATTGATGCAATCGATTTTTCTTAAATTTTGAGACTATGTTTCTACCAAGGTGGACCAAACATGCACCATGACCCGCTAATTTGTAAAAAGCATGTAAACCTTTGTATATTGAATTATGCCGATGAGACAAAAATACTAAGTTAGAAATATCTTTCACGATTTCACTCAACTTTTCAAAAAACCATTTCCAAGATGCATCATTCTCGCTGTCAACAATGGAGAATGCAATTGGAAATATCTGAAAATTTGCTTCTTGACCACTCGTTGTAAGTAAGGTGCCTTTGTATTTCCCACTAAAATGAGTCCCATTAATTACAACTACCTTTCGCAAATGTTCCATCCCTACAATAGAAGCTCATAACGAAACAAAAACGTACTTGAAGCGGTCAACACCTGACTTGTCAACTTCGGTTTTGAGGTGTGTCATTGTGCCCATATTCAAATGCCTCAAAACGTGTAGATACAAAGGGAGCAGTTTGTATGATTCTTCCGCTGATCCTTAAGCATCAAAATATGCAAGTTCACTCGACTTCCAGCACTTCCAGTACGATGCATCAATATTGTGCTCGGCTAGCACCATTTTTGGAAGATCTCTTGCTCGCGGTCCACTTGTCATGGTACCATACTTGTTCCTCAAAAGCGTAGACACCACCTTTGAAGTTGCATGTTTATGGTACCGCCCTCTTGTTTCAATGGTGCATGTATGGTTCAAATTCATCTTCCTCACCTCATACAATAAAGAATCATCCATCTGACGAGCTATAACACGCCACCCACACGTTTTATCAACACATCCCATAACTTTCTTGAATTTTTCATGTCTAGTAATCTTATAACAGAAGAATCGCTTAATAGTGTATATGGCCATCTATATCTTAAAGTTCTCCTTACTTTTTAATATTTTACCCTTATACAAAGCATCATCATCCTTCATTAAATCAATTGTTGACACATCATAACCAGCGTGACCTACACCGTTAATAATTGGTTCAACATCTTCAAACCCATAGATGTCTTTTGAATCCAATCATGTTGTGCATTTACCAAGAGCAGAAGACAAAACAGATTTTCTCATGGGTTGCTCGACGAAATCATCATCGTCACTTTCCTCGTTAACCTCTTCTTCAACATTCTATTGATCTATCAAATCAGTCCAATAATTGTAGTCGTAATCATCTTCACTACCCTCACCCATGTCACCAATTTCATCATCAACCTCTTCATCAGCAGTGACATCATCAACAGTTATAGCAATAAAGAATTTAGTTACATTCACCAAACCAGCGTTCGTATTCACTGATACCATATCCATGCACGACGGACGTGCATATGCATCGTTTGCATTCATATGTTCAATCAAGGAAAGACTAGATTCACATGATTCAGTAGTTATCATATGCGCATGTTTCTCATTCACTGCACCACCGCTTATGTGATCAATCGTAACTTTACTTTCAAGATCATCCATCACAGTAATTAAGGCCTCATCATCAATTTCACTACCATCTTTCCCATCTACAATTGCTTGATTATCACTTTCCACAACATCATCAACTTCCATTAACAGTTCCACGGATGGCTCCAAAAAACCAAAACTCCATTCTTCATTTCTCTGAATGAAGCACACACATTCAAGGTTTTCCTACCTCTTGACTGTTTCATGAATCTCTGTAAAGATATGTCAGATACGATGGCAAGTGGTCTAGGCATTGCAGCACTACCGTCGTAGTAAGTTAGTTCCACATCAACTGTATTACTCAAATTGTACTCTTCGAGCACCATCTGCCTCACCTCACGCCATGTAGTCTCATCACTAACAGGGATACATCTCCCAACCCTGGATTTATCCACCTTGAAATCTCATATACCATTTGGGTACACAATTTACCTACCGACAAAACAACAAGTTGTTTCATGTTGTTTGATTTTGTAACATAAGTAGAGTTGTTGTTATAATTGTGTACATCAACAACATTACCAAGAATAATTCACAAGGCATGTACCTTTCATTGTTCTCGTCAAAAGCTGATGATTTCTTTCTAAAGAAGTATTATTACGGCGAGTCTCTCTTAACAATATACCAAGATGAACGATGCAACCTAGTTTCCTTGTTAGCTATGAATTAATATATGGTAATAATTAAACATAATTCACTTTCCTAAAATTTCACACGTTTGCCTACATTTTTAATTCAGAAAATGGTAATCTTTTTATACTCTTAATTTATAAAGTGATTGCATTTTATTTTTTTTATTAATTAACCAAGGATAATATCGACAATATTATTTATTGTTTCCCATAACACACAAATCACTAATTATGTTCCCATACCTATCTATTTCCCCAATTTCAAAAAAAAAAACACATAGTTTGCTAATTCACTCAAAATATAATTTCTTGAGACCGGTAATAATTAATGACATCGTGTCTTCCATCTAATCAATTAGTTATAAGCTGCTAAAATCGATACTGCTTATGGAGCATTTGAATTTAATCCGTATACCATTTGAAGTGGTAAGAGCCAAATCATATGAAATGTTAGTTTCGGCCGCGCACACTGTACAATTCGTATAAAATAATATACATTACTGCGCCGATCGCAATCTAGTCTTCTTCTAACGGTTACTTTTCGGACATAAAGTCGATTATCATTTTCCAATGATTGAGCAACACGTGTCCTATTCCGACCCCAACGGTCGTGTTTCTTCTTCATCACCCTTTTTACCCAAAGCATAAAGGAACCTGACGATGTTGAAACAAAGCAGAAAAACTAAACACAAAGAACCGAAAGAGGCAAATAAAATGGTGAATCAAACAAATCTACGAGACGAAGAAGAAGAAGAAGAGAAAGAGAATTTTCCTCTTATTACAACCAAAGTAGTTGAATACTTACAACCTGTAATGTGTCGAGAGCTTCTCTGCAAATTTCCAGATAACACTGCTTTCGGATTCGATTACACGCAAAGCTCTCTCTGGTCTCCTCTCTTGCCTCGAAATTACGCTAGTCCTTCCGATCTAGACTGTAACTCAGGCAGTTGCGTTTGTCGGAACCTAGGGCTCGGAGAGTTTCAAGATAGCAAGAAGACTAAAATGTCGATGAAAAGTAATAATATGAAGAAGAAGAGTAAGTTAATGAAATTGGATATTTCTTCGATGAAGAACGAAGATTCTCCTAAATTTGGATGCTTTGCTATTCCATCCAAGGTACATATTACATATGATACTTTTTTTTATCTCTTAATTTTGATTTATAACATAAAGTTTTTTTTATTTGTTTACAAAAGTAATAAACGTAGTTATTTGCTTAGGGATGGGATGGTGTGCTAAAGGCTGCTTCGAAACGCTTCACGAAATCGAAGAAGAAGAGAGATTTAGTTACTGATGTGAAGCTTCTAAACTTCTTCCAATGCTAAAAGTTACAACACTAGTTCAAATTTGTTAAGTTGGTTCTTGTTGTTATACTTGAAGTCGTAAAATCAGTATGATTGGTTGATTCTATTTGTTGGTTTTTATTATATGTTTGGTTGATTCTATTAGTTGTTTATGTCAATGAATGATGTGGAATGTTTGATCCGATTCCCAATAGAGTTATAGATAGAAACAAGTAGATGTCGTGAAGCAGAGTTTTGCTGCATTCACTAAATTAAGACTTTTGGTTCTTAAATCAACTCTCATTTCTTTACAATCTCAGTCTTTGTGTTCCTCTCATTATTGCTTTCTTCATGATCTTCATACTTTTTCTCCCCTTCTGCTATGTCATTGTCATTGTCTTCGGCATTTGTCAGTCCATATTGAAGTAAGCGCCGGTTCTCTTCTGATTCCTGCCTCAATAACCTATGCTGGATCCCGTCCCTGATGGCTGTTCCCTGCAGAGAATAAACTCAACCAGCCATTAGTAACAACAAATGCTCGAAATTTAAACAGATGAGACTAAGGGTTGGCATTCGGTTCGGTTTATTTGGGTTATTTTTGGCTGAATTGAAGCGAACAAGAATTCGGTTCGGTTTTTCGTTTTGAGCGTTAGGTTTTTTCGGTTTGAAAATCTTAATTTCGGTTTTCTTGGGTTAATTTTCGGCTTATTCGGTTAATTTTAGCAACTTTAGTTTGGTTAATTTAGTATAAAATAAAATTGTTGCTGAACTGAACTAAACCAAAAACCGAACTAAAATAAAAAAAAAAAGTTGCCGAACTAAACTGAATTGAACTAAATTCTTTCGGTTCGGTTTAAATGCCTACCCCTAGATGAGACAATCAAATGCTTACCATTTTGTGACAACCTTCCTCAAACATTTCAAGAAAACCAGCAACCCAACGATCAGCGTTTTCAACCCATTCATTGTGGTGCATCCCTGCAGTTTTTGCTACTGTTTGTATCTGCACAAACAAGTTACACATATAGCCACTCTGTTCAGCTTTGACCACAATTTTTAAAATTCCTAGACTCTCACCTTTTCTTGCTGTTCTTTCACTTTCTCTTGAAATTTCTTTAGACTCACATTCACTCTAAGCCTCTTCTCCTGTGTTTTATTGTAAATCATCACATGTTACTATAATGTGTATCATTTTTGATAAGAAAAGAGGGAAAATTGGAGACCATGCCTTAACAAAGCTAACACCAAGTTCTTCTCTTGAATAACCTCTATCAAGATTACGCAACACATACTGATTGTAATCTTTCACTATCCTCATTATTATGTCTGATGTTGATATCCCTTCTGTTCTTTTAGTTTCTTTAAATTTCCCAATTGACTTTACCTGCAGATAATAAACAGCTAAGACAACTAGCAAATCAGAATACACCTTTTGATGATGGTACTTACAAACTCATAGACATCATTTCCAGCTCCACTAGCATCTGCATAGCTGAAAAAATATACAAACATCTGTTTATAACAACATTCAAAAATGAATAAAAAGAGGAGGAAGTAACACAAAAATTCTTACGGAAGAGCATCATGAGCTACGTAATCAATCTGATGCTTGTCAAGAAACTCTCTGGTAAGAACCCATGGAGCATCTGGAATCACTTCATCCACCCATCTGTTTACAAAACACACCATTTAAATACAAAACTCAAAGATTAAACACAAGCTCATGGTGGTTCCATACTTGCAATGTCGGAGAGATTCATAGCGTTCGGATTCTGTCATCACAGTTTTGCCCTTGAATTTGTTTGTAATTTCGTCGTTGCAACATCCTACGAGCAGATACGTATTTGGAAACCTAATTTTGTTTTTTTTTTTATCGGTTTCAATTAGAAAACAGAATCACAATAAAAACAACCCTCAGGCGCCAGATTTCACACTAATTTATTGATTCACACAAAACGAAAATCATAAAGTAAGAGAAATTTGGATGGCACTGACGATTTCTTGGCTTGCTCGATTGCACGAGCGTGGCCGAAATGAAAGAGATCATAGATTCCATCAGCGTAGACTCGAACCGGAGGATCGGAAGCTGTTCTCTCGCCTGAGAGTTTGTCTTTGTCACCGTTAACGACCATTATTGTATTTGGCAAATTTGGAGGAAGGCTTTTTGGTTTGGCATTTCTTTAAATGAAGTCTTTTAGTTTCTACGGTTTTCCCTCCAATCCGGTGATTTTTCTAAATTGGCTTCTAAATTGTCTTTGTTTTTTTATATGACTTTTCAATTTGCACCTACTAAATAGTTATTGTGCATTCATACCCAATTCCAAAAGTGATAAAGAGATTGTCCACCGTAAAATGAATTTTTTTTAATACTGTTAGTTATATAATACATTATACATATCATAAAAAATGTTTTGAAAACTTGCATTTTATATATTTAACAAATTATGATAAAGTAGTTTGAAGTTGAATTTGTTTTCCACAAATTTAATTTTTTTGTCGTAAAAATTATAGATGTAACTGATCGTTTAATTTCTCTTAGCCTATTGCATTTTTATTATATTAATAATAATTATTATTATTACTAGGTATTTTACCTGCGCTTTTATTAAAATGTTTATTTATACACTTTATAAAATATAATGTTCTACAAAGTTTTCACAACTAAAAACACATTATGTTTTATTTATAACAATAATTTTTATCACTTCAATTATGATTTGTAGAATCTTGCACATTTGTTTCTTTTTTAATCAATAGTTGTTTTCTCATCTTGAAGTGTAATTTTGCATGTTTTATGTTTTGTGGTTAGAAGACAAAATAATGAATCAATAAGATTGAATAATTCTATCTTTAGCTCTAAATATTAAATTAAGTTACATTTAATTGATTATATCTTTAGAAGATCAGTCAAAAAGAATTAAGAATTGAGGTGAACTCTAGCTTTATCATAATCAAATAAGTATGCTAGGTT
>OVBE01010986.1:0-11226 GCA_900406425.1 Iberis pinnata
ATCGATCACTTGGCTCGATGGTGATCGAGCCGTGAAGTTGCGTGGTCGAGCCAAAGGGCCGAGAGTGATCAAGCCAAATTAAGTGTGGCCGAGGTGGTCGATCGAGCCGAAGGTCGAGATGCGATCAAGCCAGCTTTTTCTTGGCTTGATGGTCTGGTTAAGTCCTGAATTGATCTACGCTTGAGCTGATTCAGTTCCATGCATTTTCCTTTATTCTCCAAATTCGCAACATCCTAAAAGCTCCTGAAAGTCCTGAAAAATCTCCAAAATGCATGCATATGCAAGTGCTAATGCAAAAATTCATATAAATTGCAAACTTGCTAATAACACCTATATATGCATCATANATTGCAAACTTGCTAATAACACCTATATATGCATCATATGTACAACTAAAAGACCTAAAAATGATGTTGATTGACTTTTAAAAATCATAAAAATGTAGAGACATCACACAACAAAATTCTTCAGTCGAATATAGTAAGCACTAACACTATTAGATCCTTGNATGTACAACTAAAAGACCTAAAAATGATGTTGATTGACTTTTAAAAATCATAAAAATGCAGAGACATCACACAACAAAATTCTTCAGTCGAATATAGTAAGCACTAACACTATTAGATCCTTGAACTTCTTAATACAACTGCTGTTTAATCTCAACTTCATGAAGATCTAACCACATTTGCCTACATGTATCTAAGTACATGATGCTCTTTGCTACTGACTTGTCTACTACATTCACAATTCAAGTAGACACAATGTTGTTACATCTACACCAAGAACCATAATCAGGATGATCCTCATTCAATTCTGCAAAAGATACATCCACAAAACTGCTTTATTCCTAGCTCCTAATGTCCTCAATATAGACCTACGCCAAGTGCTAAAATTCTCTAGTCCTATTAGTTTCTCATAAACTAAAGAAATTCCAGCATGATTTGCACTATGTACATATAGAAGATTGGAGTTCGGATCAGTCAAAGAAGTTGTAATACCTGGATTATGTACTTCATGAGGATCACCTAGTGGTGGATTATGTTAAGAATTTGCTAACATGATTTGACGATTGAGAATGTGAACAAGAAGAATAAATCAATGATTTACGAAAAATGTCGCAAGAAGTGATTAAAGAAATCGCAAGAAAAAATTAACAATGAATGAAGAAATTCGCAAGAAGGAGCGAAAAGAAATGTGTTGATTAAAGATGAACTCAACATAAATTGGAAGATATCACGAAGAACTGCAACATCTGAAGAACGACTGCACTGATTAGATGAAGAATTGTAACAAGCAACTGAAAAAAAGCTCCAGATAGTGGGACGCGATGTTCGAAATTGGTAAACTCATCGTAAGAAAAAGCAAGAACTAAGAGAAAACGAGCTCAATCAAAGATTCGGAAGCTCAATTCTCAAGAAATTATGGAAGAATGCTATGATACCATATTGAGTGAGCTCGAGAACTAAAATGGAAACAACGCTTATTTCTGCTAAAAGAATATAAATGTACAGAGACTCATTTATATACAATACAGACTTTGCTTCAATTCTAACTAATTCAAAGTAAACCAATACTAAACCAACATTAAACCAATGTATCTCAATACATACCTATTGATTATTTCTGATGAACTCACCTTTTAATCTTACTAAACACATATGTGTTATTTAATTTTTTTGAATCTTTTTCATTCGTGTACCAAAAAATATGGTACTTCCGTGTCTCCTACCCAAAAGTTGTGAGGTGAACATTTTACATTCTCGAGGTTTACTAAGGTGGCCATAAACAATAGATTAAATGAATATTTCCAAATCGTTGGTTGATCATTGAATTTACAAGGACCAAATACATTATATGCAACTAATTAAGATATAATGCATGCTCACATAACATCGTATTTTTATTCTTTTGGTTAATATATAATGCATGTTCACATAACTTATTAAAAATCTAAGTTACATTGCACGAACGAACAGGAGGAATACTCTGCTCGTATCTGAAAAAGTTGTCAGGATCATACTTATATTTAACATCCATCAATCTCTTAAGATTCCCCAAAAAATACTTGGATCCATAGATTTTAGATTGTTCCACACTCGTCTCTTGGCTTGGATTACTTCCAATGTCGATGTCTCTGTAATTAAGAAACGCTTCTCTCGGGTTGCTTGACACATAAGGCTCTGCCACACTGTAAAGTTCTTTCATCATATTGAGATTAGTATCTGTGGCGTTTGCGTTTATCCATAATGCATAGTACTGAATCTTGAACAAGTTTCCTTTCCGATGAGGAAACGCTGTGGCATTCTCCGGAATCTCGTCCATCACTCCACCATAAGGGTTCCAATCCATGTACATTAACTCATTGTTGAACTTCAACATTGTTTTCCATATCTTCTCTATTCCTTCTTTTGGGATCGGTTTCTTAACGTAATCTGATTTGCTTTTGAAGAATGCTCTTGGCGGATCTGATGGTCTTTTCACAAAAACGCTCGTCGGTGTCCCCATTGGATATTCTGCCCAAAACATCGTCGTATTGAGCCAACTCATTTCATAGCAATCTTCACGTTTTAGTCCTAATTCAGGTATATTCTTGTTTATAATCGCCATAAGTTTTTCTGCTGAGCCTAACAACTGAGCATCAAACTCAACCGTGATGGTTTTCTTTCTAGATTTTAAATCATTTGTAAGTTGAGGCATTGCTCTCAAGAATAGCGTTTTAGGCAATTTTCTTGAGACAAGCTGCCATTTGTAGAGAACATCAGTGGCTCCTTCTTCTAATGTTTTGTTAACTTTAAATACTGTTAAAGTCTTTGGGACCTCAACGAGGTTGATTGTCCATGATAGGATAACGCCAAAGCTTGCGCCACCTCCACCACGAATCGCCCAAAACAGATCTTCTCCCATGGAAGCTCGACTCAAGATCTTGCCATTGACATCGACTAATTGAGCATCAACAACATGATCCACCGAAATTCCGTACATTCGAATCAGAGTACCATATCCTCCACCACTGATGTGTCCTCCAACACCTACAGTAGGGCAAGCGCCAGCGGGAAACGCTAGCGTATGGCTAGCGTCAGCTATTCTAGTGTAGAGCTCTCCTAAGGTCGCACCAGCTTGAACCCAAGCTTTCTTGTTGGACACGTCAATGGTAATAGATCGGAGATTATGCATATCAAGGATCACAAATGGCACAGACGAGATGTAAGAAAGGCCCTCATAGTCGTGACCACCGCTTCGGATACGAATTTGGATTTTGTTTGACTTTGTGCAGACCACAGTTGACTGAACATGAGATTCATGTTTTGCAGCAATAATGGCTATTAGGTTTGGATCGTTAGGGTTTAAGAACCTTTTATTTTTCGTATATGACATGTAAGTCGACACAAAGGTAGAGTTGTGAGGAGTATAGAGGGCTTCGGTGATTGGATTCTTTTGATTTGTTTGATCATGAAGACATTGGAGGAAGGTTTTGATATCTGGCTTTGCATCTGAAATAGAAGCAAGAAGAACAAGAAACATAATAATAATTGCCTCTTTCATTTTTGTCCGCAGAATTCAAGGAAGAAAGAAAATGAAATTCAAGTTTGTTATACAACCTCTCAACTTTTTTTTGTTAATTTAATTAATATAAGAAATTTAAAAATACATTGATGAATCGAATTCGGAAAGAGAAGACTACAAATGTTTAAATATTTGACCAATCTCATTTTACCAATCAAATACAGTTAAATACTTTATATTTTTGATATCAAATAAACGAAAAAGTCATAGAATCAACAATTAACATTTTTGACAATAAGATGACAACAACAAACGAAAGCAATTTTGACCAATACCATTACACTGAACTATCAATTTTCGTCTCTATCCTTTTTTTCCTAATAGAGCAATAATCCGGTTGAATTCACCTTTTGAGGCATTGCATATTTGGGTTGCTTATTTTACAAAAAGTTTGTCCTTTTTTAGGGAGACACGTTGAACTACTAAGATCAATTTCAAAAGAAATCAAAGTCTATTTTATTAAGGATCAATTAGATGGATAACCACTAATAGGATCCATATTAACAATCTACCCATTTTGTGCATAATTAGTTATTGCATCATTAATTAATATGGTGTAAGTATTTCTTTTCTGNACCATGTCCAATGGGAAAACCCCATTTGAATATCTTTAGCATTTTTTTATTAATATTTGTGACAAAAATATTAAAAAACGTTTCTTAAAGTCCTTGCAGTAGGCACGAGCCTTCTTTCTCTAATTTACTTTTAATTTTTTTATTATTATTTTTATGTTAAGGAACGCTTTACTATTAGCGTTGTACATGCTCTAAGTATTTCTTTTCTGCCCCTCGCTCTCCACGTGTTGACACTTTCTTTCTCCCTTATTTTTTTTCTTTCTAATTTGCATTTATCATTCTTTTCCTTATATTTACAAATAAAAACATCTAAAATTTGGTGCTCATTCCACCTAATTGTTTTGAAAGGCATAACTTTAACTAGGCAACTTAATGAATGCCACTACCCCCCAGGTTTTGTACTCCACCAGAACTTTGCAATTGCACTTGTAAATTTGTAAATTTGTGTATTAAATCTTTCGACAGCCGAAAACAGGACATAACATATGTTGGTAGTGCTTGTGCCACCGATTTGATCATAACCTCTTGCCCATCTTAGGAAAGGAATTTGGTAGACCAACCATTTATTCGATTGTTCAAACGATCTCGAATATAGGAAAAAGTTTAACTTTTGGACCCCTTAAGTTTCTCTGGGATCCCTAAATATCTTCCTCCTCCCCCATCCGTGAATATTTCCAAATTTTTCTTCAATAGATATCGATCTTGTTGTGGTACTTTCATACCAAAGTTGACCGTTAACTTGTCGAAAATAATACATTGTCCGAACGCATTTCCATATGCCTGGAGAATGTTATCTATCACATCACACTCCTGAAGATGGGCTTTGAAGAAAAACAGCATTCATCAGCGAAAAGGAGGTTAGTCAAGGTCGAGCACGAACGCGCCATTCTTATGCCATTAATAAGACCATTTTGCTCTGCCTCATTGAGTTTAGCAATCAACACCTGTACAGAGGATGAAAATATATGGAGAAAGTGGTTCACCTTGGCGCAGTCCCAGGGACGACGTGATTCTCCCTTTCGGGACACCGTTTATTAAAACAGGATATGTGACCGTCGATACACACTGCATGACCCAGCCTATCCACTTGGCTGCAAATCCCAATATTTTCAAAACAACCTCTAAGAAATGTCATTCCACTATGTCATATGCCTTCCTCATATTTGTCTTAATGGACATAAAGTTATTCATACAACTCTCCTTTGTTTGTAGAGCGTGGAAAGCTTCCTGCGCTCCCCTATTGTTGACCACATAAATAAGTTAGTGAAATATGCAGTTTCCTCGGCCTAAATCTTTTCTTCTTTCTCAGTCCATGAACCATCACCTTTTAGAAGCCCCAATATTTGATTTCTTTCTCTCTGATGTTTTGTTGCAGCGTAGAAGAATTGAGTATTCATATCCCCTTCCTATAGCCACGTAACACGGCTCTTTTGCTTCCAAAACATTTCATCGTCTAGGATTGCCGATCAAAGATGTTCCGTTAGAACTGCAATCTCCTCCATGGAGTGCGCATTGTGAGAATGTGTGTAGTCAATTGTCTCCTTGAGTGAGTCTATACCATGGTTAGAGGTCAATTTTTTTTCCCGTGGTTAACCCGAGACTCAGCCGCGGTGATTCCTAATTCTATCTATGATAAAAGTAGTTGGGTTCCGTTTTGAAGGTTGTCAACCTTCCCTAATTACGGTTTCAAAATTCTCCTTCGTTGGCCAACGTTTATCGAACCGAAATTGGCATCTCCCTTTTGGTTGACGATTATCTAAGGAAATCAGAAGAGGGCGATGGTATGGCCCTAAAAATCGTAAGTACTCAATGTGTGAAGGGGAAAATAGATCATGCCAATTTTCATTTCTCATTGCTCGGTCTAACCGACATCGAATCGTGTCCCTGCCTTGTCGTCCCACCCATGAGAGACAATTACCAGTATATGGGAAATTAATCATTCCACAGCATTCCCTCATTAGTCGAAAATCAAGGAAGGAAGCCTTTGAACGAATACGTCCACCTGTTTTCTCATTATAGTCAATGATATCATTAAAGTCACCAATCAAAATCCAAGCAGCAAATATGGAAGTGCTAATACGTTTCAGTCGTTCCCAGATAAGTTCGTGTTTTCATATAACAGGTTCACCATAAACAAAAGAGATAAAAATTTTATTCTCATAAATTGTAATCATAGTATCGATTACATTTTTTGTACTAGAAAAAACTTGAACATTAAAAGACTACAAGGCTAATAAAGATAAACCACCACTGTGACCAGAAANATTTTATTCTCATAAATTGTAATCATAGTATCGATTACATTTTTTGTACTAGAAAATACTTGAACATTAAAAGACTACAAGGCTAATAAAGATAAACCACCACTGTGACCAGAAAGGTCAACATTGAACAAA
Organism: Iberis pinnata; assembly: GCA_900406425.1. Taxonomy (NCBI): domain Eukaryota; kingdom Viridiplantae; phylum Streptophyta; class Magnoliopsida; order Brassicales; family Brassicaceae; genus Iberis; species Iberis pinnata. The sequence continues at coordinate 6,536 of OVBE01010986.1, forward strand.
AAATCATAACCTAAATGCGCTTGTAAATCTTGAAGAAAAGGAAGTTGTTTTTTCGTTCACATGAGAAAGAGCATCCCTGGGAAGACCATACTTTGGAATTCCCTCAGACGCTTGGCCGCCAAAAAGCTTCCGGCTCCTTGGCAATTTCAACTTAAGATCATTATCCTTTTACTGTTGGTTTCTCCTCAACCACCTGGCTTAAAATTTCTCCAGAATCTCCTTCCATGTTGGAAGCCATCTTTGGAATGGATGGTAGTAACACCTTGTTCGGACCTGGTTATTCAAAAATATGTCGAGCTTGCTTTAATGTCTTTGAAACATGAAACGCCGACTACCCAAATTTCTTTTGTGGCTTGAGTAGCTTTGATAGCCTTTCTTGTTTTAATTTGTGATCACCTTTAAGAACCTAAGAATGCATCATTTGTTTTAATGGTGAATTAATATCATCCAATAGAATCTCCTTATTGAAATTGATTCTCTGTTGTACTTTCGATATCATTGGGTCATGAGAAAAAAGGTCAACTCTAGGCCCATTAGCTTCAGCCTGGCCCATCAAAATCAGCTGCTCTCCTGAAGCCCTTTTTTCCTCGACAATACTCAATTTTTACTCCATCGCTGGGGTGTCCACCATCCCCCTTCGAAGCCCAAGATCATAATTAATGTGCAGTGGGCCTGAATTAAAACTAGAGTGAGGCCCACCTGCTACCTCCTTAGATGGGTTCGAAACAAAAATCTGGATGACCCATTCTTTCGTTGATTTTGGAATATGGGCTATGCTAGTTGGCATGCCCAAAAGCATAATAAGAGAAAACCCAATTTGACCCCCGACCTGTTTAATTTCACCTAGGCTTGAAGATTACATATCCATCGCCTGTCTTGGAAGTACCTCCGCTGAAGCGCCAATTTTTCGGAAAAGAGATGCTTCCTAGTCTGGCGATTTTTTGGCGATGATCTTCCTCATAGAAGCCATTGTTTTGTGTTGGTGCACCTTGAGCGACCTCACTTCTCCTAAAGCTTGTTTCACGTTTTTCTTGTCTTAGAATAGTATGTCGTCTCCGATCATTCCTATCATCGTCTCTCCTGTAATCATCCTTATCTCTAACCCGTTTTCTAGCCCCCGAGCAATTAGCGGCGTCATGAGTGAGCCTATGGCAGATTGTGCAAAATCCTTTCAGCTTTTCATATTTGATTCGGAGCACCAGAGATTCTCCCAAAGAAAACCGGATCTCCCTGTTGAAGATGAGGAACACAGATGCGTCCAGAAACAACGAATCCGAGAATTTTCGACGTCAACAGTTTCAACCTCACCCAGTTCATCTCCAATTGTCCAGAGGGTTTGATCCATCAGGTAATGATCTAAAATCCCTTTGACCTGGATCCAGAATAAAATTATGGACGGATACTCCCGTCGCACAGTTGTTGCCCACCTATGGAGCGTAATCATCTATCGGTCAAAGTGATATATTCGTTGCGCTATAACCATCTTCATGTCTCTTCCAATTCAAACAGAAATCGGAATCTACCATCACCCCCATCCATACCATGGATGTGGTGTGAGCACTCCCAGACTGAGGGGGAAAGCTAATCAGGGACTTAATGCCAGCTGATTGCATCGCATAATTTAAAATTCGACCAACAAGGGTGAGTTTGAATTGGTTGATAACCGATAAGTTATCAAAAGCTGGTATATCCAACAGTTGTTGGAATTGGTTCCTGTCATTCCGGCGGACCATGGCGGATTGAGAGGATTGTGCCATTGAAGCCAAATTAGAGAAGAACAGTCTCTGTAAATTGAAGAGAGAGAGATCAAGAAGGGGAAGTCGTGATGAAGACCCAACTCCTTCCTTCCTTTTATATATGAAACAGGATATGGAAGTCGCACTCATAATAATAATTTTTTTGTGATTGAGAAATCGATTGAAGCGTAATCTCAAAATATGTGAGCAATTTGATAGGACATCAAAAAAGGAACCTAGTATCAGGAACCAGACCCTTATGATCCAGTTGACCAAAGAAACCGTAAAAACCTTCAGATCCGGCGGTTTTACACCGGTTTCCACCTCCGATATTGCAAGTCGCGCCCCTTGGGATCACCCGCACCTAGAGAGAAAACTTGTATTGCTAATGTGTTTTGGTTCGTGTGAGAATAGGGTTTACGAAATTCTGTGAAATGCTATTTAATTTGGTTGGGTTTGTGAAAAATAAAAGAAGAATAAAACGACAACTAAGAAAACAAATGTGATATAGTCAAAGACAAATACCAAAAGTAAACGGAAATTTTACATTTGTTTTCTTAAACTTTCTTATATTGTAGAAAAAGTCTTTTGCATTTTATAGATTTGGATAAAACTGTAAAACAAAAATGATTTGTAGATCAAGCCTAATGAATATATGGAGTTTATTTTTTGTTTGGAGAAGAATTTGAGAAAGCAAATAAATTGGAAGGAGAGGCCAAGTGCGCTCGAAAGATAATCATCTTCTTTGTTGGGCTGATTGTATGTTTTCCACTTTCTCGAATCGTAAGAAAAATTTATGATTTAAAATAATTATTTATACTTGTAAGATTTTATTTTTTGAATTGACATTCATGAAAGAATTTTGATCAATGGTTGTAATAAAGCTTCTTATCAATAAACTATATATAGATATTATAAAATAAGAGACAGAATTTAGAATCACTTCCAATTTAAGAGTTGTAGAAGTGGTTATAGCAAAATTTATAATATTTGTAACATTTTTATTGGTTCAATTATATTTCGCACTAAAAATAATCAAAAAATTAAAATTAAAATGTTATTATTTTATTGGGTAGAATCTCGTGTTAGAACTTTTTAACCAATATAGATGGTCTGAATTATTTATAGAAAATAAAAACACAAAAACATGTTTTTAAATGTAAGTGAGAGGAAGTGAAGATCATGGGATGAGAGGTTATGAAATTTTAGTGCACCAAATTATTTAATTGAGTTTTTAGTTTTGTGAAAAATATTGGAAAATGAAAAATAATATGAAAATGATACCCTGCGCAATACGCGAGAATATGTTATAGAATATAATTTCAAAATTATGGTAGTGTAACTTAAATTTTAGGTATCATTATATAAATTTTTATATAATAGTTATGATTTTTGTTGACAAATATAAATATGTAAATATCAAAAAGTGTGAAATAGGAAATATATAGTTTTATAATATAAAACGTAATAAAAATAATATTTTTATTTTGTAAATTGGACAATTTATAATATATAGGTAAAATATAGTGTTTTTAATTTTTTAATTATTTAAAAAGAGTTATAATGAGTGTTTCGATACAAATATTGAGTGAGTGGCAATACAGGTAACTAATTATCAAAGTAAAATGTATTTTAGAAAGGNTGGACAATTTATAATATATAGGTAAAATATAGTGTTTTTTAATTTTTTAATTATTTAAAAAGAGTTATAATGAGTGTTTCGATACAAAGATTGAGTGAGTGGCAATACAGGTAACTAATTATCAAAGTAAAATGTATTTTAGAAAGGGTTTTCTGCAAAAAAAACTGCGAGACTGATTAAATAGACAAATCAAACCGTTACGTGTGTTAAATACAGGTCAAGCCGTGAGTTGATGGTCAACCCGCAATACAGCCATGCGTATAATGATGACGTGTCAAATGTTAAAGGAACAAACGGTGAGTTAACAGCATGGGCTGTATTGCGGTTTGACCATCAACTCACGGTTTGACCTGCATTTAATCGCCTAAAGGTTTGTTTTGTCTATTTAATCGGACTTGTGGTGTTTTTGCAGAAAACCCTTAAAGAATCTTCAAGATCAAAACCTAGAGAATCCGATTGTAGATCCAATTTCAAACATTAAAGACTCAGGCTCGAGTCATCATTAAGAGAATCTATAAAGCAATGGACAAANGTGCAGCATTTATCACGGAAGAATTTGTCTTTAGCGTGAAGCGTCTCTGTGGAGCTTAAGTTTTTCAAACAACTAGTTATCGAATTGTTCTGTTCGATATCAAGGCTTAGGTCTAGGAATGTTGATGTTTGGTCCGTTAGCAATCTTCTCAGGAGACGATGATGTTGATGGTTCACGTTCAGATTTTGTAGCTTTTGCTTCTTTCTCTAGTATGTCGACAACTTCATTCAGCAAATAATTCAGGAATTCATGTGCGTCCTACATGAGAACAGTAAGGCATATAACTCCGGAACAGCTCATTCTGTTTCTTCAACCTTTGTACAAATCGCTTAAGGGCGAGAACACCTGTTTTCTTCTTATGGGAACTTATCTATTGAATGAATTTACAAAGATCCAACTTATGATAACACTTTCCCACAGATATGAACTACCAAGCGATAATCAAACTGAGTGATGCATCAAGCATCATATTTAGATTAACATTTGACACGTTATCATTATACGCATGGGTTGTATCGCGGTTTGACCCTCGGCTCACGATTTGACCAGCATTAATACACCTAAAGGTTTGTTTGTCTATTTACTCGCGGTTTGTTTTGCAGAAAACCAAACCGTTAATTATAAACCGTGAGTTAATGGCATGGGCTGTATTGCGGTTTGACCCTCAGCTCACAGTTTAACCTGCATTTTTTGCACTTACGGTTTGATTTGTCTATTTAATCGGACTCGTGGTTTTTTTGCAGAAAACTCTTTTAAAAAATATCTTCCCTTTTAATATATA
>OVBE01010987.1:165-14523 GCA_900406425.1 Iberis pinnata
GAAGGAGAACGATGCAGAAGTTTGGAAACCAAATGATGAGATGGAGGTTTTTGTAGATTTACTAGGATCTTCTATTGCTTGGCCTAAGGATAAAATTGTCCCCCTGATTATGGTATGAGTTAAAGACTTATATATTCAATGTTTGGTTCAGTATGTATTGGTTCTCTTATGCAGTACTTTAATGATGTTGGTTCTCTTCATAAACCAAGATTTCATTTGGTGGTTAATGGAATTGAAGTTCCGATTTAGTTTTCTGGAATTCAGTAATCACAGATAAAATATGGACTATAACATAATAAATGTGTCATAAAAACAATTCTATCGCATAAAATAGCAGCAATAAATATAGAAAAAAACGTTTATACATTGATATAATAAATAATAAAGTAGCACAAAATAAATGCTATAAAAACAATGGATATGATAGAAATCATTAACAACGCTATCTTATATTATAGTATACTATAACATTAATATTATTGCCATTGAAAGTAAGAACCTGTTATAGCACATTATACAAAGCTATCATTATACTAATACTACTATAGCATAAATCTAACCGCTATCTTACCTTACAATATACTATAGTGTTTATAAAATTCTGCCATAATAGATGAGGACATATCATAGCTAATAATATTAACGCTATTGTTGATAACGATATATTATAACATAAAATATAAATGCTATTGTTGACAATGATGTATTATAACATAAAATATAAATGCTATCATAAAAAAAGACATCTGATAGCAACCAAACTAAAACGCTATCAATAAACTAAATATAACATAGGAAAACATTCAAACGCTATTGTAGTGTGTTATACGATAGCAGTTTTCGTTAACGCTATAATAAGTGACCGACCTATGATAGCTGGTCCAGTCATAGCGTTTATGGAAACGCTATGAAAGATCTTGTATAGTGTTAATCGTGTACTATCAATGAGACTTTTTCTTGTAGTGTATTGTTGTTTCCTGTTAAAATTATATCATCAACATAGAAGAGTAAGTATATCACATCTGAATCATGTAGATATATGAATAATTATGGATCTTTCAAGCTGCAAGTGAATCCAAACTCAATTTGATAGGAACTAAATTTGTCTAACCATGCCCTTGGTGCTTGTTTTAAGCCATAAATATCTTTCTTTAGTCTACATACATGGTCTGATTTGTGTGGATGTAAAAATCCTGGAGGTTGTTTCATGTACACAGTCTCTTTTAAATCACCATGTAGCAAAAGAATTTATGACATCAAGTTGTTTGATAGGCCATTGCTTTGACACTACAATGTGAAGAATTTTTCTTATAGTTGATGTTCTTACAACAAGACTGAAGATTTCAACATGATAAATGCTTGTTTCTTGTTCAAACTCTTTAGCCACTAATCGAGCTTTGAGTTTATTCAAAGTTCCATAAGAGTTCAGCTTCTTTAAAACACCCATTTCCATCCAAGAATATGATCAGTTGTTTTTGGCAGAACCATATCCCAGGTTTCTGTGTCATACATTGTATGTATTTTCTCTTGCATAGATTTTAACCATCATGCACCTTTTAGAGACATTTTGACTGTCTTTGGTTCTGTGTAATTCTCTGGAATTGCAAGTGAAACATATTTTGGGTTTGGTTTGTAAAAACCTGACCTTGCTCTAGTGGTCATTGAGTGAGAAGGGACATCTTTTTGAAGCAGCTATTGTGCTTCTTTAGGCGTTCCTTGATGTTGTAATGAATCAATGCTGACTGATTTAGACCCTACGATTTGAGATTCTGTAGACTGAACTCCCTGAAAATATTGTTCAGATAAATGTTCATGACTTGTGGCTTGAGTTGTATTGTTATCCATAAAGGGGCTTTGAGGAGTTAGAGGTTGATCAACACTTGTTTTCTGCTAAGTAGGTGTTGGAAACATGAATCTTCGAACTGATTCTTCAACAATTGAGACATTTATTTCTTCTGTATGAGTTTTTTTTGTTTCAGGCTCATTAGTTGGTCTCCAAGACTTCCAAGCTACTTGAAGAGGTGAGGCATGATGTGGAAGTAATTGCCTATACACTTGTTCATAAGGAAACTTAGTTTCATTGAACTGAACATGCCTACTGATATATACCCTTTCATGTTTGAGGATGAAGACATCTATACCCTTTATATTTTAATTACAGCCTAGAAACACACATATGAGAGACTTAGGATCAAACTTATGTTTGGAATATGGTCTTAGATATGGATAGCAAGTGCAACCAAAGACTCTTAAAGAAGTATAAATTGGAGCTATGTGATTTAAAGATTCAAATGGACTTTTGTGAGCAGATAACACTGAGGGTGGAAGAAGATTTATCATGAAATTTGTTGTAAATAGAGCTTCAGCCCGTAAATACTTAGGTCATTTTCATGTGAGGTTTGATACTGAGATTCATTTTAAGCATTTTTCGAGTTAGATTTTCATTCAAATGCGGAAGCAACTTAGATAAACGTGATTTTTATTTATTAGACTTAAGATTCGTTACAACTTGACAGTTTGTACTATAGGCTATTACAAGTTTTAACATAACGATAATAACATAAATTCGTAGACTATCACCACCCTTTTTGCAGCCATGAAATCCTCATGCTAAGCCAAATTCTTCCCACGATCCCCTTTGTTACCTGAAAGCCACAAAACGAATAAGTAATCTAACATACTACTTAGTGCGTAATTTATGTTTCCAGACCAGTCTACATGCATGTTTTCACCCATTTCTTCCCCGTCAATTCTTAAGTTAAGTTTATGTTTTTATGTTCGGAATTTGGCCCATGATTTCCTCATTTCGGTCTGGCTTGGATCAGATTTTCCAATCTCCCCAAGCCATTTTCTGAATGATCCATGACATAGGCTAGAATTCTGTATCATCAAGTTGGTTTGATGATTTTTCCCTTAAGGCGAAGCCAGACTGAACTTGGTCCTGGAGAATCACCGTGGTTCAATCCAATCGGGTCTCAGCTAGAGTCTTAAGGGTCGGATACAGAGGAAAGGGACAAGGCGTAAGTCCGATTTGGATTCAGCCGTTTCACTGGCATTTCCCTATCCAAACTTATCCTAAGTTGTTTATGCACCTTTTCTCACAGAGATTTACCAGGCTGATCCTCCCAAGCGTTAGTCCAGTTCGTCCTGGTTGATTAACACTTCCAAGCCAACTATCGAACTTTCTCTCAATGCCTTAGTATTTTCTCACGATATGTTCAGAGAGTTTTTCTATGTATCTTATGGTGCCCGAAAATGAGCCTAGGATGCTTTATTCGTAGAGTTTGGCCCATAACTGCTTAGAAACCGCCAAATAGACGCGCGTTTACCAACATGTGCTTTTTAGCCGAACAGGCGCGAGTTCACTTAACCACCCAACTGCTCAACCGTCCAGCTCAGCCCAGCTAGTGTCCAGTTCACTTAGCAGGCTCAGCTGGCCGAGCTCACTAAGCTGACCTACGCTAAAATTCAGCTGGCTCAGCTACCTTAGCTCAATCCCTCAACTTGCCCCGAGCTGGATCCGAGCTTTTGAGCTTTCCAGTGAATTTTAGCCCAAGCCCCTCCACCTTTTACTTAGCCATTCAGACATTTTTGAGTCCAATGGCTAAGTTTTCCATTCAAAATCCCCTTATTCATAGCTCCTTCTCTTTGTCCGCATTTCTTAGAAAGGAAACTAATTCCTTCCCCCCATTCCATAGACAATTTTACGGACTTTTTCTTGGCTATGGACTGTCCCGCGAACTAGTGAAGTTCGGGGACGTGACAAGTCTCCCCCCCCCCCCTTAAAAGGGTTTCNTGGATTCGCCCTCGAATATGATCCAATTTCTTGACACTCACTCACGTCCTTGAAAAGAATTGGAAACTCGGCTCGCATATTATTCTTTGTTTCCCAAGTTGATTCTTCTTTTCTATCGCATTCCCAAAGTACTTGAACCATCTTTATCCTCCTTGTTGCTTTATCCATTCGATCAATGATTCGAACTGGAATTGATTTAATGGTCAAGTTTTTCCTTAGGTTCGCTAGTTTTTCGGAAATTACCGCATCCTGATCCCGCAAGCATTTTCTGAGTTGTGATACAAGGAAGACATTATGGAATGCTTCCATTTCTGGTGGCAAGGCCAGTTTGTATGCGACTACCCCAACTCTTTCGATAATTTTGTAAGGACCCATGTATCTTAGATTCAATTTCCTGTGTTTTGATGTCCGAGCCCTTCCTTTAATAGTTATAGTTTTAAGGTAGACTAAGTCACCTGCCTCGAAAGTAATATCCTTTCTGCGCCTATCGGCATAGTTCTTATGCCGGTCCTGGGCTTCTTTCATCTTTATCCGCAGAAACTTAATCTTCTCAGTTGTTTCCTCAACAATTTGAGGGCCAATCACGTTGGTTTCCCCAACTTGTACCCAACACAAGGGTGTTCTGCATGGTCGCCTATATAATGCCTCATAGGAAGACATCCCAATACTAGCCTGAAAGCTATCATTGTATGAAAATTCGATCACGGGAAGATGTTTTTCCCATGATCCGCCCCATTCTAGCACACATGCTCGAAACATATCTTCCAATGTCTGAATGGTTCGTTCAGACTGGCCATCTATTTGCAAATGGTAAGCCGTGCTCATATTCACCCTGGTTCCTAAGGCTTTTTGGAAAGCCTTCAAGAAGTGAGATGTGAATCAGGAATCCTTATCCGAAACTATGCTGCTCGGCACACCCTGCATCCGAACAATTTCATCTATATACTTGTTCGCAATGTGCTCAACTCCTTTCATTATCTTTATAGGGACGAAGTGGGCAGATTTGGTTAGCCTATCGATGACAACCCAAATTGCATCCTTCTTTTTTTTGGTCACGGGTAGCCTAGTCACAGAGTCCATTGCCACATTGTCTCATTTCCATTCGGGTATAGGAATGTTCTGCAATAGCCCACTCGGCACTTGGTTTTGTGCTTTAACCAATTGGCAAGTTGGACACTTAGCAACCCAGTTTGCTACGTCCTTTTTCATTCCCACCCAATGATAGTATCGTTTCATATCACGATACATCTTATTAAGCCCTGGGTGGATTGAAAATCTTGATTGGTGTGGTTCCTTTAAGATTTCTTCCTTAAGCTCCTTAGAATCTGGTACTAAAACTCGGCCATGGACCATAATTGTCCCATTGTTCGAAGTTTCATACTCGGTTCATTTTTGGCCAGTTTTTGCAGATTCTCATCTTGAGTCTGAGCCATCCGAATCCTCGTAAGTCTGCTTGATTTACCGCATCCAAGCCCAAAGGTTCCTGATTCTCATATAAGGAATTTATCCTTAATGTCTGGATCATACAGCCCTATTCTGCTACTTCTTTTTCTACGTCAACATCGGCTCGTCTTCGGCTCAACGCATTGACTCGATTTGCCTTTCCTGGATGATAGGCGATATCAACATCATAGTCCGCTATCAGTTCCATCCACCGCCTTTGCCTTAGATTCAGTTCAGGCTAGATGAAGATGTACTTCAAGCTCTTATGATATGCGTATATCTTCATCTTGGCCCCATACAAGTATGACCGCCAGATTTTAAGTGCAAATAGCTCTGGTCCCATTACCAGGTCATGGGTTGGGTAAATCCCTTCATATTTCGGCATTTTCCTTGATGCGTTGGCAAGTACCTCTTTCCTTTCATCAGAATGCATCCAAACCCTGTTATTGATGCATTTGTGTAGATCACATAAGGCACGACTGGCTCTGGCAATGCTAAAATCGATGCACTTGTGAGCTTTTCTTTAAGCTCCGCGAAAATCCGTTCACATTTCTCTACCCGTTTGAATTCCGCATTCTTTCCTGTTAACTGCGTTAAGGTTTGGGCCAGACTTACGAATCCTTTAACAAACTTGCGGTAGTATCCCGCAAGCCCAAGGAAGCTCTTTACTTCAGTTGCATTATTTGGTCTCGGCCGTTATCTAATGGATCTTATTTTCTCTGGATCAACCATCACTCCTTTATCTGAGACAATATGCCAAAGGAACCTAATGCTCCTTTGCCAAAAGCTACAATTTCTTAGCTTTGTAAAGAGTTCGTGTTCTCTCAGCCGTTTCAGCACCATTCTCAAATGTTTTTGGTACTTTTCCCAATCCTTCAAATAGACAAGGATGTCATCAATGAAGATTATGATAAACTCGTCTAAACAGTCTTGGAACAGTCCATTCATCATTTTCGTGAAGGCTGCCGGGGCATTGGTCAATCCGAAAGGCATCCCCTTGTCCAAAAAGTTGTTTTTCTTATATTGGCTGGATCAATTGGAATCTGGTGATACCAAGACGCTAAGTCAATCTTGGAGAACCATGTATCTCCCTTCAAATGGTCTAGAAATTCATCTATCCGAGGTAATGGGTACTTATTCTTTATTTTGACCGTATTAAACCCGCGATAGTCGATGCAAAGCCTAAAGCTTTCATCTTTCTTTTTCACAAACAGTACCAGCGCACCTCAAGGTGAACTGCTCGGCCTGATGTATCCCTTATCCAAAAAATCTTCTAGTTAATTCTTTAACTCGGCCATCTTAGCCGGTGCCATTCTATAAGGTGCCTTGGAGATTAAATTTGTTCTTGGTTCCAATTCTATTGTGAACGGGTCCGACCTATCTGGTGGTAGCCTAGTTAAGGTTCATAACACATCTTCTAACTCGTTCACAACCGGTATATCCTTAATCTTGGCATCCGACCCAACTTCACTCACAATGATAGTGGTTAGGTATGCCTCGCATCCTCTCCGCCTGGATTGCTAAAACAACTAGACTCCCCGAGGTAGGCCGGATCCCCTGGAATTTGAGACTCCCTTTTTTTATCCTAAACCGCACCCACCCCCGATGAGAATCTAGTTTTTCCTTATATTTGATAGCCAATCCATTCCCAAGATCACCTCGTGATTCTCGAGTTGAACAATGACTAAGTCCACCAGCATTTCCACATTTTCGATCGAAACGGGAATTTCCCAAACTATTCCTTGTGAGAGCATGGTCTGACCACCAGCGGCTCTCACCTTAACTTTTCTTTCCAATGTTTCCTTTCACAACATTCCTTTTGCAATCATGAATGGGCTCACAAAGCTGTATGTAGCCCCGGAATCAAATAGGGTGTGTGTTTCTACACTACCTATCACTAAGGTCCCTACACATTCATCCCCAGAATGCTAAGTCCCTTCCCAGTTCTTTTGTGCGAATGATGCAAATGCATAAATTTTAGAGTATTCAGAAAAGGTGGGAAACGTACTAGTGATCGCATTGAAGTTTGCATCATCGTCCTTTTCCTTTGAGAGTTCATAGACATGCGGTCCACCCGTCTGTTGCCTTTTGGCTGGTGGCTACGACTTATTATTGCCGTAGCCTCCTTTCTGTCCCACGTTCCTTTTGGCTAATAACTTAGGGAATTCTCTCTAGAAATGCCATGTCTTGCCGCAATGATAACAAGTCTTTGGATCCACCCCACTTGTTCCATATTGGCTTTGTTATATTTGCAGACAGTTTTAAATCCCATGATCCTTACTTCCACATGAAAGGCATGCACCAGTTGCCTTTCAACACTCACCACCGTGCCTACGACCACACGTCTTGCACTCTACATTTCTCGCAATAGTCTTGCGATCATCCCCAGCTTTGAATTTTTGTTTACGATCACCATGCTTATTAACCTGCTTGGGTGGTTGAGTCTGTGAACGGTACAAGGCATATTCCTCTTCAAGGCTCGCCTCTATCATGGCCGCCCTTTCCACCAGTTCTGAGACTGAGCTAAAGGTTTGGACCGAGCAGTGTACACGGCTCTCAACATTTAGCCCACGATAAAATCGGCAAACTTGAGCGTACTGGAACATTTCTTAAAGCTGCGAACTAAGAACTTCTGGGAAAGTGCAAATCCAATTAAAGCGGATGAATGGAAGAGTATACTAATAAAGAACTTCAGTTCTAGTTGGTGTCCTTCTGACTATCGGAAGGACATAGCGGTCTACTTCCTGGAAGGGGATGCGCATAATTGGTGATTGTCTGTGGAGAAGCGCATGAGTGATAAAGAAATCACCTTTGCAGACTTTGATGCAGAATTCAACCGTAAGTACTTTCTAGCAGAAGCTTGAGATATGATAGAAGTACTACAAGAAAAATTAGTATTGATAGCACTCCACGATATCACGAATTACTGGAGTGCGATCGTAGACGTCGCAAGGGTTGCCAACATTTTTAAAAACGCATAATTAGTGCTATTAAGAGATTTTATGAAGCGGTATCAGATCCCGCAAGAACTTACTTATTATTAAGATGGCATTTTTATAATAAAAGCACAGATGGAATGCTTCGTCACCCGGTTGATTCTGTCATATGGGATCAGATGAATGCCAAATACCCATCATTTGCAGTTGAAGAGAGGAACATACATCTAGGACTTTCAAGAGATGGTTTTAATCCTTTTAACATGAACTCAAATAAATACAGTTGTTTACTTGTTATGTTAGTTAACTACAACCTCCCTCCAAATATGTGTATGAAGAATGACAATATAATGCTCACACTACTTATTCATAGACCTACGCAACCTGGTAATAGCATTGATGTTTATCTAGAACCACATATAGATGATTTAGTCCACCTATAGGATAAGGGAGAATTGACTTATGATGTATACACCATAAACATATTCACTCTTAAGGGCATGCTTCTTTGGACTATTAATGATTTCTCAGCATATGGACATCTGGCAGGCTGCAAAGTAAAAGGTAAAATGGGTTGTCCTATATGTGGGAAACACACTAATAGTCTTTGGTTGAAGTTCTGTAGAAAGCATGTCTACATGTGTCATAGAAAGGGTTTACCACCAACACATAGTTATCGGACTAAGAAGGCATGGTTTGATGGAAAAAATGAACATGGAAGGAAAGGTAGAATATTATCTGGCTATGATATCTCACATATCAAAAATGTTTTTAGTATTTTAAGAAAATCTGTCAGGAAGAGAAGATGAGATGATTGTGCTAGATCCGGATCAGAATCTGAGAATGAATCTAACGAGTTTGATGAAGAAGATGAACAATTAGATGATGAGGAATTATCAGGATGGAAGAAGATTTCAATATTTTTTAGACTTTCTTATTGGAAAGAAATCCCAGTACGACATAATTTGGATGTAATGCATGTGGAGAAAAATGTTGCTTCGAGTATTGTTACGACAATATTACAACGTGGGAAATAAAAAGATGGTCTTAATGGCCGCAAAGATATGCAAATTCTAGGTATTAGGAAAGATTTACACCCTAAGACTGAAGGGAAAAGAACCTACCTGCCACCAACACCTTGGTCTTTCTCTAAAGCAGAAAAGAAAATATTTTGCAAAAGGCTTTTTGACTTTAAGGGACCAGATGGTTATTATTCAAACATCTCTGGAGGTGTCTCACTAGTTGACTGTAAGATATTAGGTCTCAAGTCACATGATTATCATGTCTTAATACAGCCACTACTTCCAGTAGCACTTAGAGATTTATTACCTAAAGGGCCTAGATTAGTTATTGTACGTCTATGCTCTTTTTTCAACCAGTTGTGTCAGAGAGTTATTGACAGGGAGCATATTTCAATCATGGAAACTGAAATTGTAGAAACTCTCTGCATGTTTGAAAGATATTTTCCTCCTAGCTTATTTGATGTAATGGTGCATTTGACTGTTCATTTAGGAAGGGAAGCAAGACTTTGTGGACCAATACATTTCAGATGGATGTACCCATTTGAAAGGTACATGAAAGTTTTGAAAGACTACGTGCGTAATACTTCAAGACCAGAGGGTTGTATTGCAGAGTCGTATCTTGCTGATGAATGTGTACGGTTCTGCAATGAGTTCTTGAAAAAGAGTACTAATGTAAAAGAAAAAGAAGACAGAAATACTGAGTATGACAACAGCTCAATTCTAGAGGGTCGTCCAATATCAATAGCCACTTTGATTATTCTGAATGAAACAGAGTTGAAAACAGCTCACCTTGATGTAATTCAAAATACAGTTGTTGTGGATTCTTATGTGGAGTAAGTTTTGGACTTTATCCATGTACTCTCCATTTTATTGGACTTNTTGACTGTTTTCAGCTTGCATCTTCAGCACTTACAAGACACAAATGAAAGATGTACTCGGGATTGAAACATATTATGGAGCTTGCACACCAAGAACTTTGCAGGATGGTTAAAAGAACAGGTACCTCTGGATTCAGCAGACTATGATGCAACATTAAAATGGTTGGCATTTGGTCCACGAAGTAGTGCTAGATCTTACAGTGGTTATATAGTGAACGGTATGAGGTTTCAGACGAGTACGGTTCATAGAGAAAGTAATAACAGTGGTGTAACATATGAAGCCACAACAATGTGTAGATATAGTGCAAAAGATAATTCCCATGTGGTTGACATTCTTACATACTATGGTAGTGTTGTAGAAATAAAAATGCTAGATTACAATGTCTTCAATATTCCTCTGTTTAGATGTAATTGGGCGATCAAAGGTAATGGAGTTAAAGAAGAAGATGGGTTCGCCCTTGTCAACCTTAGCCACANACAATCAACTATCTTTCTCAAAGGATCCCTACATATTAGCCTCACAAGCTAAACAAGTTTTTTATTCACGGACTGAAAATTCTTCTAGTTGTTATGTTGTTATGAAAAGACCTTCAAGGACTTATAATGATGAAGATGTTCAAGAAGTTCATATTCCAGTGGCTGTTGATATGAATATTGATTTAGATGAATCTAACACTGCTCGTACAGATTGTGAAGGAATCTATGTATGAAACTGTATTTAAATATGTTTGAGCAATTGGAAACAGGGAAGAGTAGANTATTTGGAAATAGAGAAGAGTAGATGATTCCATAAATATTACAATATTATAAGTCCATATAGTCATTACAATAGTAATGAAGCACATTACTAAAAATAAAATAAAAAAATTAACTCCCATCTCAAAATCAGAAGACATATGAACCACCACTAATATGTTCGAAGACGACATATATTTCGTCTCCTTCTTCCATCTTGAGCTGAAAATAAAAATCGGAGAATATATTCATAATAATTAATTAATTATATCAGGATTTTATACAAATAATTTAAATAAAAAAGTTAGTGACAATACAGAATGAGGAGTATTGAAAGTTATGAGCCGCTTGTTGTCATAGATGAAGTGCACAAGGTCATAGTTATAATTCCTCATTTCACAATAACTATCAATTATTTTTTTAAAATCTGCAATAATACTAATCTTGTACATAAACAGGTAGCCCCAATTGACAAAATTTAAAATATACATAAGAGTATGAAAAAATATATTAAATTTTTTGTTCAATAATCTATTAGAATGAGATTAGAATTACATACCTCTTAGTCAAGGACTTTAAGAGTTATTTGGTTGGTATCCGTTTGTTTTGATAATCTTCAAAAGGAAGATGTCTTCGCATATTCCAGGCGATAGATCGGAAACCTTGCGTAGAGCCATGGCTTCGTTTTTGAGAGTAAAAGATGAGAGAGTTATGAGATAGAGAGACACATAAGGATCACGTCTTATAGAAGTTTATTATTTTATATTTTAGATTTAATTATTACGTTTGTGACTTGTCAAGAAGTTAGAGATGTCGTGTGTGAGGAGAGAGAGAAAGAAAACATAAGATAATTATTACTTTTCCTAATTTGTGTGAAAAATTCACAAAATCAATACAGAGAGAATATTAGATAGAGGGACACAGAAGGGTCATGTCTTATAAAAGATTTTGGTTGAGTTACGAGATAGAGGGAAACAGAAGGATCACGTCTTATAGAAGATTTTGGTTGAGTTAATTATGACATTTTCTTTTATTTAAGACGAATAGACATATCTCCTATCTAACCCTAGGTAATCATGATTATAGTATATAGTTAATACCCATCTTCATCTCCGAACGGTCCTCCATAACCTTTGAAATTGCAGCCCATCTTTTCGTAATCAACACCCGGGATCTTGATTTTTTCCAACTCCTTCTTTAGTGAGTCCTTCCTCGAGGAGAGCCTCGACAATTCAACTTCGATGTCGAAATCTTTAGCAAATATCTGCTTCAGTAACAAACAGACTTTGGCATCCTTACGTTCGTGTTTGATTATTGTATTTATGATGTCCTCGTTCGCTTGAATCTACTGATTCAACCTGACCACAAAAACCTAGAACCCTAAAACGGCAAAGTCTAAAACGATTGAATAAGTTCAGATTGTAACTAAAAAAACAAAACCTAAACCGATTAAAACCATAAAAAAGATAACTTATTCTAAGACACACGCACGATACTTATCAAAACTGCAGAATCCTAAAACCTAGAAGAATATTACTATCGAAACCCTAAACCCTAAAACGATTGAGAAGAGAGAGAGATAATATCTAACCTGATGTGGACTCCTAAAAATCTGAAAAGGTTTCGGATTTGAACGACGATATAAATAAAAAAAACCCAAGAGAGAAAATAACGTATGGACTCCTCAACGTTTCATGTTGCGTGAAAATAAAGATTTTGTGAGTAATAAAGATACATATCAATTAATTAAATTATTATTTTTATTAATATAAAAATTAGTTATGATTTTTAAACTATAAAATATGTAAAGTTGGTAAGATATTCATCATTACAAACAAAGAAATTAATAAGAAGCAAGTGGCTTAATGGTGTGTCGTCTCTGATATTATGAATTATGCAAATACTAAATGATATCATGTATAAATTAAATATAGTTTTTGACTAATATATGCTAATTTGGATTGTTTGTGGTATTTTTGGAACATTTGAGAGTGTGTGGTATTTTATAGAACGTTTATGAGTTTGTGGTATTTTTGAAATTTGAAATTCTTTTGGTGGTATGTGAAGAAATTCCTCTTATTTTTTATTAATATAATACCATAGAATCTTTTATCTAGAAAATTTAATTTTTATAAGTGAAATGCGGGCTTAAGCTGCTACTTACCATGTCTTTAGAGATGTTGCTCAGCCTCTCTTCAAGTAAGAAAATAATATTCATATGTTTTTGCGATCTTTTACTCCTGTGCGTACTCTGACAATGCCTAGATGTCATTACTTTTACGTTTAGCGGAAATCGACTTGCTTAAGTTCATGATTAATAAACTATACATTGTATAATTAGAACTGCTTTCTAATATTCATAAACTATACATAATATTCATATAGTTTCTTTAGATGGTTACATTTCGACAAGTTTCAACAGCTTTTAAACTCGACTTCAAATTCCCTAGCATCCAAAACTTTGAAAGAAAAGCTTAAACATTTATATTCGACAAGCTCTATCTGCTTCTATTTGATATGATATTTGGTTATTCTTACATATTGCCGATTGACAAAAGATAAATCTTGAAGATTATTATATGATTATAGATTTTTAGTTTCATTTGTTCTTCGACATGTGTTTAATGTTTTGGCTTCTAAAGAACAAGAAATTTAATCAATCAACAATCCTTAAATTCCTATACCACAATCAACTCAGATTTAAAATCAATGATTGAATAACACCCCCTAAATACAAATATTTTGAAAATCTTTTGTCGTTTGAATAGTACTAGATTTTAAAATTTGATTTAAGATCCATCATTGAATAACACTATATTTCAAACTCTATTAATGAATAGATTTCAAATAATATAACCAATAAAATTAGATTTAGTAAGCGAGAAGCTAGAATCCAATTTTGCGAAAAATACTTAGTGAAAATTATAATTTTCCCTCTTGGATATTGTTTTCCCTCTCTAGCTCATATCGCCTTTTCTCATTTCCTCTTTTCTCTTAGAACAATAACAAAACTTTTGGTCTATTTCAGATTCTACAAATCATTTCCCCCTTCTCTATTACATCCCAATCTCATTGTCACCCAAGGAAATCTTGCTGCAATTGCGAGGTCTGAGTCGGTATTGAGCTCATTTCGAGCATATGTATCCTTGTTTTGATTTATGTTAATAGAGCATACTTCTTCAATTCTTTCTTGTTTGTACCTATATCATTTCCGATCAAGACTCTAGGGTTTTTTATTTATTTTGTAGTTGCTTGTTTGATTTCGTTTTTGCTTTTCGCTACAAGAAAAAGTCTCATTGATAGCACACAATTAACGCTATAAAAGGTCTTTCATAGTGTTTCCATAAACACTATGACTGGACCAGCTATCGTAGGTCGGTCACTTATTATAGCGTTAACGAAAATTGCTATGTTATGTCTTATTTATTGATAGCGTTTTAGTTTGTTTGCTATCAAATGTCTTTTTTTTATGATATCATTTATATTTTCTATTATAATACATCATTGTCAACAATAGCATTTATATTTTCTGTTATAATATATCGTTG
>OVBE01010989.1:0-14522 GCA_900406425.1 Iberis pinnata
TATATATATATATATATATCTATTTTAAAAAATAATGGCCCAAAACACAAATAAATAAAATATTGGTCTAAACTTTTTAAAATTTGTTTCAAGCCCCCAAAATTTTAGGACTGGCCCTGTCCTCAGGACTTGGTAATTCCTAGACTCAAGGAATATAGAGAAAAATTCTTCCCTGAGATTCTTCTTTTTATGGAGACCAAGAACATAAGGGATGTTTTGTAGACTTGCAGGAGTGGTTAGGTTATGATAGGGTTTTTACTATTAAGCTAAAAGGTCTTAGTGGTGGCCTGACTTTTTTTATCTCTTTGATATATGGAGAACCTGCACAGAACCTGCACTTGTTTTTGGATATGAATATAATTATAGGATCTCTTAACTTTTTTATCTCTTTGATATATGGAGAACCTGCACAGAAGAAAATGCAAAAAGTTTGGGAGAAGTTGTTAAGAATTGGAGGAAATAGACAAAGTTCATGGTGTTTGATTGGTGACTTTAATGAAGTAAAGCATACGGGAGAAAAGAAAAGAGGCTCAAAAAGGTATGAATCTACATTTAATGACTTCAGCGAGATGCTGAGATTATGTGGTATGTTTGAACTACATTCTGAAGGGAATCCATTTACGTGGGAAGGATATAGATATAAACATTTGGTCCAATGTCGACTAGATAGATGTTCTGCAAACAAGAGTTGGCTAATAATGTTCCTTAGTGCTATTCAAATCTTCATGGACAAAAGGGGCTCTGACCATAGACTAGTTAGAGTGAATGTTTATCCCAGAACTAGTGAATTTTTAGAGTTTCAAGTTTGATAAATGATGGTTAGGAGATCCTTAAGTGGCTGATATTATCAGAAGATCATGGCACCAACAAGCTCAGAGATAGAAACCAGTTTTGGAATTAATAAAGGAATGCAGAAGAAGATTCATTCACTGGAAAAATCAATCAAGAAATAATGCAGGAACTAGTATTCAAGAAAGGTGAAAGAATCTGTTGATTTGCCTTGTTTAAAGAAAATACACAATCTAAAACAACAAGTGCTCTTAAAAAATAAAATAAAAGAATCATATTGGAGCCAAAAAAAGTAGAAGAAATGGCTTAAGATGGAGACATAAATTCAAAATTCTTTCATGCTTCAGTTCAAGAACATAGAAAACACAAGAGGATAGAAGTCCTGAAGAATAGCGATAGGATAGACCATGTGTCTAAAACTTAAAAGGGAGAAATAGCTGCAGATTATTTCAAAAATCTGTTTTCAGCTTCTAATGGTCGAATCAACAAGGATGATTTTAGAGGCATGAAAAAGAGAGTGACTCCAGCAATGAATCAAAAATTAATTTCCCCAAATTCCCAGCTTGAAGTCAAACGTGCATTGTTCTCCATAAAAGCTAATGCGGCTTCTGGTAGTAATGGCATGAGTGCGGGTATTTTTCAAAAATTATGGAGCATTAAAGGAACAACAGTTACTCAAGAGGTGATGCATTTTTTGAATCATGTATTATCCAACGAGACTGGAACTTTACTCTCATAAGTCTAATACCTAAAAAACCTGAGCCAAATAAGATGAGTGATCTTAGACCATTTAGCTTATGCTATGTGCTATACAAAATCATCTCCAAGATCTTGATTGACATTCATGAACAAAATAATCCCTCCCAACCAATCGGCATTCATACCCCCCCAAAGACTTATCTTTGATAACATCATCATTGCTCATAAGTGTATACATGCCTTGAATGCAGACCAAACCATAACAGAGGAATTCCTAGTCATAAAAACAAATATATCTAAAGCATGTGATATGCTTGACTGGAATTATCTGCAAATGATCTTAGAGGTTCTGGGACTTTGCCCTACCTAGGTTAGATGGGTGATGCAGTGTGTAACAACTAATTTTTTTGCAGTCCTAATTAATAATCATCATTATGGATGTGTATCTCCTCAAAGAGGGATCAAATAGGGGATCACATATCTTCAGTCCTTTTTTTAAGTACAGAAGGTCTTATATACTTATTGAAGAAAGCATAAAGGAGGAGACGTTTGCATGGTCTGAGATTATACCCTGATGGTATTTTTGTGTCACACTTGCTGTTTGCGGATGATAGTATCGTCATATGTAGAGAAAGGGAAAGGGATTGTTCCAACTTATTTCAAGTATTACGAGTATCATTTGAAGCATCTGGCCAAGTGTTGAATCAAGACAAGTCTACGATAACTTTTGGAGTTAAGGTTTCAGAACTCAAGAGAGTGGCAATTAAAAAAATTACAAGAATAAACCAAGAAGAGGGATTAGGGTTTTCTAGGCTTGCTTGAATGCGTTAAAGGTTTAAAAGCAAAGATCTTCAAATTTATTCAAGATAAAATCCAGGCCAAACTTTCATGATGGTTTAATAGATTCTTTTCCCAGGAGAAAAATAAATCCTTCTCAAATATGTTATCGAGGCTCTCCCGGTCTTTGCCTTCTCGTGTTTCAAGCTAACAAAGGGTACAACAAATCAAACTGCAACAACAACAGCTAATTTCTTGTGGTCTTCTAATCAAGGAGTAAGGAAAATTCATTTGGTCAAATGGGAGACTATGTGCTTGCCAAAGGATGCTTGAGGCTTTGGGTTTAGAGACATCATTTTTTTTAATCAAGCCCTTCTTAATAAACAGATTTGGCGCATCCTTAAATTCTCAAACAGTATTCTGGAAAAAGTTTTAAAGAATAGATATTTCCCGGTTAGCTTTGTATTAAATGCTACGAGAGGTGTGAAACCATCTCATGGTTGGATTAGTTTACTATTTGGACGAGAGTTACTCATCAAAGGGATTCATTGTAGGATCAGAAATGGAAGAAACACACCTGTGTGGATTGATGAATGGATCCAAGACGATAGCATGCGAAGGCCTTTGATTAAGCTGGTTGTAATTGATTTAGATTTAATTGTTAATGCTCTCATAGATGGTAGGACAGGAAATTGGAAGTTTGGAAAATTACAGGAGTTGCCCCCCCCCCTTGAATGTAAGGTTAATTGCGAAAATGAGATCAACAATTTTTATTGAAGACTATTGGATTTGGGAGGATGAAAACAATGCGAGTATTCTGTTAAAACAGGCTATTGAAGGTCTTTTATTGATATGAAGAAGAAAGAATTACGAGAAGCTATAGCCTTACCCTCGTCTAACGCAATAGTGCACCATCTTTGGTCCATTAAATCTCCATCGAAGCTGAAAATTTTCTTATGTAAAGCCTGTAAAAGAGCTATCTTAGTAGCAGATCTTTTGGAAAAAAGAGGAATGAGAGTTCAGAATGTATGTCAAATTTGTGTGCACAACCTAAATTCATTAACCACCTACTTTTTACTTGTCACATGGCTAGACATATTTGGGCTCTGATGCAAAATCCAAGTCCAGAAAGTGGTTTGTGTGATATTTCAACAGCCTCTAATATCCACTTCTTACTCTCTCTTGAAAGTTAAAGCGAGCTATCGGATACACAAAAATTATCTTTCCCTAGGATATGTTGGTACCTTTGGAAGAATAGGATTGTTTTAGCCTTTGAAGGTAAGTGTTTCAATATCTTGGATACAATAAAGAAGATTGAAGAAGAGTTTTTGTTTTGGACAAAAGCTCAGGATATCAAAGAAGAATGTGTGGTCATTATCGATGCTCCCACCTCTCGGCCTATACAATCATGCTTTTAGATTCCCTTAAAGCAAACTGGATAAAATGCTTTGTATCTTACGTTTGGAATTCTAAAAATCAGATTACAAGTGTAGCATGGGTTGTAAGAAATAGCGCATGAGAAGTCCTACTACATAGTAGGAGAGCTTTCTCAAATTTTAGAGACAAGGATCATGGAAGTTTCAAAACTCATGTGGGCAATGGATGATATGATTTCATTAAAATTTCATATAGTAGAATTTTCGTTTGATGCAAAAAAATCTTCCTAGTGCAATTAACAGACCTCCTAACTGGTCAGCGTTTCACTTTGAAATTTCAGCAGTTCACCTTAGACTATCAAACTTTGTAGATTGGTCTTGTTCTTTTAAATCTCTAAAAATTAATTGAAAAATTACTCTTATTGTTAAAAATGTTTTAACTTCAAACCATTTTCAATCTTATGTTTAATCGGGACCTCTTCTTTTGTTGGTTGATGCCCTTAGGGAAGAGACTAATGTTTAAAATAATGGTTAAAGCTTTTGCTCCTTTTGTTTTGCTCCTTTTGTTTTGTTGTAATAAGAGTGTTGGCTCTATTCTTGTAACTTGTTCTTTTATTAAATACCATTCAGATGACCAAAAAAAACTATCGTTTAGTTTGTTGATCAATTATTTCGAATTTGTGTAGATCGAACTAGAATCTTTGTGACCATTCTATGTTTTATTCAATCGAATTATTTAGAAACAAAAAAACTCAGACAAATAAAACTTATTTAGTTACTTAAGTTAGCCCACTTGACTTAACAACATTTTCTCCTTCTCGTCTTCTTCTGCAGCTCTGCTAAACCCTCGCCGTGATAAACCCTAACTCGTTAGCCGTTACTATGGCTGCTCTTACGCATAATAAGAAGAACAAGGCAAAGTCACAGACTCCTCCACTGAATAAGCAGAAGAAGTTGGATACTACGCGTCCACCTAAGAAGGCGGCGAAGCCTCCTTTGAAGAAGCAGAGGAAGGTTATTTCAGAGGAGAAGCTTCAATTTCCGACGGAAGATGTAGAAGAAGAGAATGAACAGTCTGATGAAGTAGACGATTCAGGTTCTGACTTTTTCTCAGATGGTGATGAAGAAGAAAATGATACAGAACCCTTGGGAGATGACTTTCTTGATGGTAGCGATGATGAGGAAGGAGAGGAAGCTTTAGATTCTGATTCGGATTCTGACTCGGATGAATCCGATATCGAGAAGAAAGCTAAAGCTATTGATGAAGAACGTAAAAGGCAGGAACAAGATGCAAAATCTGAACTCCAAATGAACATTAAGGAAGAACCTGATGAGTTTCAGCTACCAACTCAAAAGGCAAATTTTCTTAGTCTTTTGTAAATTCCACAAATCAATTTCAAGTGATTTGTCTAATCGTTGGTTTTATTCTACATTGTTTAGGAACTTGAAGAAGAGGCACGTAGACCTCCAGATCTTCCTAGCTTGCAAACGAGGATAAATGAGAGTGAGAGATATTTCCAAATTTTGTATTATTTTCTTTATGATTCTTGGTGTGATCTTATTATCAGAATTCTTTCGTAACTAACTACCTTCATTGTTCTTAGTTTAATGGTACTTTATATGTTTTTCAGTTGTTAGAATCCTGTCGAATTTTAAGGCTTTAAGACCAGAAGGAGCCAAGAGGAAAGATTATGTTCAACAGCTTAAAGCTGATCTTGGTTCTTATTATGGCTATAATGAATTTCTTATTGGAACTTTGGTTGAGGTTATTCCCTAGACTCTGGCTTCACTTTTTAGGCTGACTATTGTTCTCTTTGATGATTTGATCTCGAGCTATGTCTGCTTCTCACATATGGTGAATTGGTATTTTTTGGCAGATGTTTCCTGTTGTTGAACTCATGAGACTCATCGAAGCTTTTGAAAAGAAAAGACCTACATCTATACGTACTAACACTCTTAAGGTTAGATTGGTTATACATAGTAGTATCTAGAAATAAATATTTCTCAACGGTAAAGTTATGTAAATTTGCGGTAATGATTGTTTTGGTTAGACTCGGAGACGGGATCTGGCTGATGTACTTTTGAACAGAGGAGTGAATCTAGACCCATTGAGCAAGTGGTCAAAAGTAAGTAGTGTTTGCGCATATTCTTCCTCTCGAGCCCTATTTTGTGAACCATTAGTTATAAATCATGTTTTAATAACTGTAGGTTGGACTTGTCGTTTATGATTCACAAGTTCCAATTGGTGCAACTCCTGAATATTTGGCTGGTTTCTATATGGTATGTAATTTCTTGATCCTTTTGTTCTTCCACCTCACACTTTTGTGGGTATTCTTAAATGTTCTCTTATATATGTTCTTGGTATTTTTGCAGTTGCAAAGTGCTAGTTCTTTTTTACCAGTGATGGCTCTTGCTCCTCAAGAGAAAGAGCGGGTTGTTGACATGGCGTAAGTTATTATCTTACATCATTGCACTGTATTTTTGTCTAAGTCTAAGGCAACCATATGAATGTTGACCAAGTAGTACCTGAAGTTGATGCAAAGAGTAATTCAAATTGGATAAACCAATTTGACTGCACCATTGTGTGATGTATCTAGCTTACTATTTATAACAAATTTTTATACTCATGTAGTGCTGCCCCTGGTGGTAAGACAACTTATGTTGCCGCCCTAATGAAAAATACTGGTATGCTTGCATTGGTTTCTTTTTCCCTCCTTAGCCCCATAATTTTATTTTAGTTTGTTATCGTAATGTTATGATCGTAATACAATCAGGCATAATATATGCAAATGAGATGAAAGTACCTAGGCTCAAGTCACTTTCTGCAAATCTGCATCGCATGGGGGTGACAAATACCATAGTTTGTAACTTTGATGGAAGAGAGGTTAGCTACGTCAGCGTTTATTCTTCTATTGATAATACATGCTTGAAGATATTAAGTCTGCAAACTAGTTATTGACCATGAGCTCTACCAAACTATATCCTATGAAGGAACTATGTTTTAAGGACAACTTTTCTGTTATTCCCATTTCATTTCCTGATTATCTCATTTTCTTATCCTTTCAGCTTCCCAAGGTTTTAGGTCAGAACTCGGTGGATAGAGTATTGTTGGATGCTCCTTGCAGTGGAACTGGAGTAAGAAGCTTTCAATTTCCCTCTTATAGTATGTTAGGTTTTTTCCCCTGTTCAGATTTTAATGTCCTCTTCTACGCAATGCAGGTTATATCAAAAGATGAATCAGTTAAAACTTCCAAAAGTGCTGATGACATAGAGAAATTTGCTCAATTGCAAAAGGTATGGTTTTGCCTTACCTTTCTTTACATTCCCATACATATTTTTACTGTGAGCAGAGCTTGAGGCGTGCAATGCTAACCATATTCTCTATTTTTCGCTCATAGCAACTTATACTTGCTGCAATTGATTTGGTGGATGCCAATTCTAAAACCGGTGGCTATATAGTTTACTCAACATGCTCGATTATGATTTCTGAGGTTAGTCAAACATTACTTTTTTTTCTCAACTTTTTCCAGCACTTTCGTGTTAATGTCAAGACTTAATTTATAGAACAAAAATAATGCAGAACGAAGCTGTAATCGACTATGCGCTGAAAAAGAGGGATGTCAAACTTGTTCCTTGTGGACTTGATTTTGGCCAACCAGGGTAATGTTCATTTTCATTTGCATTTGCAATGGAATATTTCACCATTCATCTGTAAACACAATTATATTACTTTGTGTAAACAGATTTGTTAGTTTTAGAGAAAACCGGTTCAACCCTTCTTTAGAGAAGACTAGACGTTTCTATCCTCATGTACACAACATGGACGGGTTCTTTGTAGCAAAGGTATGCCGTATATACTTGAGTTAGCACTTAGCAGGTAAATATGTTTTGTGAAATGTCAATAAGATATTTCTCTTTTTCTCTGTCGTGCAGCTGAAGAAGATGAGCAATGCAAATAAGGCTTCAGAAAGTAATAAGCTGGTTGAAACAAAAGCTCATGTGTCTAGTGATGATAATGAGAAGTTGGAGAAGCCTTTTGCTGTCAGTGGGAATCCCAAACGAGAGAGTAACACTAAAGACCATAAGAATAAACATAGGGTTCCAAGTTCAAAGGAGAGCAAAGGCAATAAAAAGAATAAAATATTGAAAACCGGAAATGGTAATGTTGAAGAACCCAGGAAGCAAAAGAAGAAGAGATCACAATGGAAGTTCATTTGTCCATAAATGGGTTATGTGTCTTGCAGGGAAGAGAAAAGAGATGCCATGAGAGTGAATTCTAAAGAGACTGGGAGAAGATTAGGTTCTTGATGCATGTTAAGAGACCAAACTGAATGCGATAAAATTGTGGGTGTCTTGGTTCTTGGCTAAGGAAAGGAGAAAGGTGGCTTCGTTGACTGAGGCTAAGAGGCACAATTGCAGTTTACATAAAGAGTGACACACAATCTTGTCTTGTGGCCTCCCTGGACAAGTTACATGTTCAATTTCATCAAGATTATTGTGTGAATCTGATTCCTTGTTCTTTTTGTAATTTTATAATATAGGATTATAGATCGAAAAATAAAAATAATCCCTACTTTGTCTCAGAGCAATCTCAAAAGTTCTAAAGAAAATCACAATCTCAAATAAGAACACAATACACAATCATCTTATGGCTACAAATTTCTACATTACAACTGTTTGTAACACTTATAGGCGACAACCACAGAAGCAGCAGCGCAAGCAACAGCAAGTGCTGCATATGTATCTTCTCTCTCCCAGCTTTCTAACCATGTTGGTATTGTGCAAACCTTCCTTGTTGAAGATCCTTTGTCACTACTTATCCTAAAGAATGTCTTCTCTGCAATTTTTCTTCCTGGTGTAAGCTTCTCTGTGTTGTTTTCATTTCCAAGTTGACTATCTTCCGAGGTTTCCAGAGCCAACATCAGAGCTGTGTCGTCTTGACAACACGATAAGGTGTTCCCATTTTGTTTGCAACAACCATTAGGTTCTGCGGCTTGCGACTGGCAACAGAAAACATCGGAGCTGTGAACCGATGATTCCTGAGTCGCTTTCCCATTGTTCTTTACCATATGAACTGCACCATTTAGCTGAAACCGTCGTTCTTGAGATTTCTTTTGATCTTCTTCTGATAGACCCATTTCACCCCTGCAAATTTTGAAACAACCATAATGTGTACTAATGACCAGGTAATATCGAAAATGCAAGGCCAAGAAAATCTGAACTTACCTCCATAGCCAGTCTACAATCTCGCCTTTGTTGATGTGCTGCTCCAAGAGAACAGGTACGTCATCTGGTTGTACATACCCATACCTTGACACAACACATATCAATCATCAATTCAAAACTAGTACACGGCTAATCTCAATCTCTCTATTTACAATAAAACTACATTGAAAAAGATGAATGTAGCCCCGGTTGATAAATATGAGATTTCTTACTCACCAGTGTCCTGTAACTTTTCTGTGGATCTTTGATTGGTAGATGATAACGTTTCCAGCGTATTTGTGACCACCTATGTGAGAACATGGGCTAATCGACACTTTACCTTGAAGACCATGCAACTCAAGTTCTTCTCTGAATCTACTAACCAGTGATGGCCCACAGACCCCACATCGTCGATCACGGGATCCATGGGAACATACAAAGACATATGAGCCTTTTAGCAATTCAGGATTTCCAGGCAACCATTCAACATCCTTCACAAGCACCTCTTCCACAAATGTTTCCACATCGAAATGAGTCAACCTTCTGCAATTTTGTTGTGTTAAAACTGTAAAAAGAAAGTCCCAACTGTTGGAAAACGAGAGCAAGTAACTAGAAGGACTTTGACCCTTACCTATATCTGATCATGTCAGGGAAGATAAGAACATCACCATTGGATGTCTCTGTTCCATCATGGCCCTCACAAATTGTGAGACGTGTCTACAGAGCAATGGCGAGAATAAGAAAATGAAGCACGCAAGTAAAAAAGCTATTCATGACTAATGTCAAAGATCATAAGAAGCCACACAATAAGGCCTCATCATTGGACTAAGCAACCCATTAACATACATCTAACACCATTTCCACTTAAACTCACCGATGACATAAGCACATAACAAGAGAAAATCCACTGGCAATAACGCTCAAAAGTGGAGTTCAACGATCCCTATTGAAGCATATAGACAACTTATTATGTTGTTACCCATGAAATCTTTCCAAAAACAGACAATTTCCCTTATCTGACTTAAACCCAAATCCCAACAGTCCAGGGAAAAGGAATGATTTATGATCTTAAACAGATACTTTAACTAAGCCATAACAACAGAAATGCAAGTGCTTTTTGCTCATTTGGGAGTCTAGAAATGGACCATAAAACTCCCAGAATGAGAATCAGAAATTGATAAGTCTAGGAAAATTCACCTCCTTCTTCATGCTACCTTTCCTGGCAGATACGGCTGCAGAGAGTAGCCTAGGCAATCGATCAAACTCAGCCGCCTCGATCCTGGCAGGCCAAACGGAGGGCTTTTTGTAACACAAAAAAACATGTCTCTCGTAAAACTGTACTGTTCCAGCGAGTTGCTCCAATCTGAAATCGGGACGATTAAACCCGAAATCAGCGTCACTAATGATCTCTCCACTGAGCAAGCTCTCACTCTGAAAACTCCCGGAGCGAGAAGTGGGTTCACCTAGAAAGTTATCGAGATAATCAGATACAGCAACCGGAGAAGAAGCCGACGATGGATTGCTAGTAAATGATAAAGGGTCATCTCTTTCTCTTCCACTACCCATTTCCAAAAATTCACACCAAGTTCGAAGCTTTAGTAAATCGTAACTGAAACTCTCAGAAGAAAAACAAGTGAAAGTTTCAGTCTTTCTCTATTGAAGTATCTTCCGTTACGCTAAGTCCTTAACCGAAATTTCTATCTGAAATTAAACCGGAAAAATCTTCTGTTTTCAAAGACAAGGAGAAAAAGGGGTTCGATCCTCCCACCTTGTAGGTTTATATTTTTACGTTCTTTTTTTCTTTTCAAAAATATGTTATAAGTGGTCCAAATTCTTTTTATACTTGGAGTAAGGGTGGACATTTGGATTCAAGTCGGGCTTTTTAGTTTTTGGATTTTTCAGTGACAAAGTCTAGAATTCATTCAGATATTTTATAGTTTCGGGTCGGATTTGATCGGGTTCCGATATTCAAAGTTTTTTTTATAAAAAAATATCAAACCAAACCGACCTAAAATTTTTAATGGATTTAAATTTTAACTAATGTTAAACATGTTTAAGAATTAGTTTTAATATGAATTATTCTTCTTTTTCCTTTAAAATTATTTTTTCTATGAAATTGAAATTATTGTACAAACCATACAAGATTTTTTATACTAATTCAAATTAATTATATAATTTAATGTGTAAATAAATATATAAGACCCAAAAAATCATTACTCGATTAAATTACACAATTTAATATTTAAATTATATTTTTCCATGAATATATATATATATATGATACCAAACTTATATATAACTACAAATTCAATACAATAGTCATAAGTTCGGGTATCCATTCGAATTTTTTTGGGTTTCGTGTAATACCATTTTGGGTTAGGGTATCCAAACTTCTAAAAAAACAAAATTTGTTCGGGTATTTTATAACTTCGGGTTCAAGTATTATTTTTTCAGGTTCGAGTTTTGTGTTTTTTGCCCACCTACTTGGAGCCTCAAGATCTCTAAGACCAGGCTTGGACCCATCAATATAAACGTTATTAAACAGTCTCTATCGTCGTCTCTGTCCATTTTCTTCGAAACCGCCACAAAAGTTTTCGAAAAACTCCTGTTGAAAATCTTAAGTTAAAATATTTTTAATATTAAATCTTACATTGAAATATTTTTTTACTACTTTTAAACTAATACAACAAAAATATTTTTAAAATCTATTAAAGTAATAAATTAAATATTATGTTTTTTTAATTTTAAAAATAATTTATTTTAATTTATTATTGCAAAATATTATAATATTTTAAAATGATTAATTTAGTTAAAATATTTTAAAATAAATTAAAATAGTAAATCAAATATTATGTTTTTAATATTAAAAATATTTTAATTTAGTTTATTATTTTAAAATATTATAATATTTTAAATTTTTAAAATCAAATAAAATAAAAAATTAATATTATTTTTTTAATATTAAAAATATTTTAATTTAATTTATTATTTTAAAATTTTTGATTTATTATTTTAATTGATTTTAAAATATTTTTGGTGTATTAGTTTAAAAGTATTTTAACTTAAGATTAACATTAAAAATATTTTAACTTAAAATTTATTGGGTTAAACCAAAATATAATTTGTTATCGCTTTTTATAATTTAAATCGTAAATTAGTGTTCTTAACGCTTTGGGGGGTAAAATGATGAGAACGAATAGTTGAGGGGGTCATGTAAAGAGCAATCTAAGTTTATGTTGAAAATTAAGGAGCTCCAAAGTTTAGGAGAAAAAAAATTGGATGGACAAAGTTGATGGGCTAGTGAAATCAACCCTTAACATAATTAGGAAAAGTGAATTTTTAAAATTAAAAAACAAGGTTAATGAGAGATACCCTCGTAAGCAATCGATATGAGGAGGAAATGAGAGTGGCACATTGTCTTCACACTTCTCACTTATTATATTATATTTATGACAAAAAAAATTAGATGTAAAAAGTAAAACTAAACTAAAGGTAGACCAAAATGCAAGTTTATTGAAAGTTGAAATTTAGATATGCAAAGAAAAGCTTAAAATTTTTATGATTTACAAATAGATTAAACTTTTCACAAGTTACTTTACAATCTAACAACTTATTGAAAAGCAATGAAATCCCTTTCATGGTTCCTCTAAATCAATGTCATTTTGACCATAAGAATTAAGAAACATGTGTTACACTTTAACTATATATCTTTTGAATTATTGCGAGTAAGATTAAAGAATAATCTACTCTAACATTGAGTTTGATTGTAACAACACTTATAATAATAAGTAATATGACAAGATGAGATAGTTAAATTGAAGTAATATATGGACTAATTATATTTCAAAATAACTAAACTATTATAATCAATACGAAAAACATACACATCCAAGAAAACAAATCATATATGCAACAACAACAACAAAATATTGGTTTCATATATGCAAATGTATTGCTTAAACATGACAATACAGAGTTTTCATATGTTATTACTCTCATAAACTTACTACTCATATGAGATTTCGTTATGATGAGCTAAATATTAATTAAATAATATTATATATAATATAAATAATTCATATGCAACTCTCATTAAATGATGATGGTTCGATGAAAAGTTTCCACATGTTATTTCATAGCAAATGGGAATGTATATGACTATAATCATCCACAAAAATGAAACGAGCTTGAATTTCTCTATTGTTTGTGGACTCACCATGATATAAATGTTCTTGGTCTCTCACCATTTTCAATGAACCATTATTTTTTTTTCTGAAAAACTCGAGATAGAAAATCGAGGGAAATAATTTATCTAAGTCTTGTGAGTATGGAAAGAAACAATGTATGATCGCCATCACAAAAATAATTATAGTGGTTTTTTAATAACAAAACGCATATTTAGATCTTATAATTCAGTGACTTATATCGAAAGTGAGGTTACGTGATTAGATCGTTGTTTTTGTAAATCAACATGGGAGGTAAGTCTGTTGAACTAGAGAAAAATTCTCTCAACCCATGGAAAATACTTTTGATGAAGAGAAATCAAATAAATTCTCGACAAGAAATCGCAACATTACTTTAAATCCTTTATTATAATCCACAAGTAAATTTCTTAAGAAACTAATATAAGTATTCATTAACACATTTGTTTTATGTTTATCAATTTATGGTATTAAAGTTAAAATCTTGAATCCATTTTCTATATAGATAAAAATATTTTCTCGCAAAATTCGTCCAAACTATATAGCTCATTGTTGCAATGAACTCTTAACAGTGTAGCGGATAGTATTCATTGGGTTGTTTATGCAATATGTGTTTAAGTCTCATACCTTTCAAATATAATTTGTGAAGTTAAGTGTGGACCGTGTGGTTTATATGAGTTTAAGGCGTAAAAATTCAGCCTTAATGTCATGTTCTCCTCAAATCTAGAATTGTAAAATCAAAATTAGGGAACATGATAATTTAGGCCTAGTAATTTGCTATTTTTAATTAATTAATGATGTTATTTTTTTTGTTTCTGCAATATTATAATACAATCTGGTGGAATATTTTTTTTATACAAAGCTTGTATTTTTAATAATCATGTATCCTCTTTGATACCTACATTGCCTTGAATGTGGTATTTTTTGTTGCATGCTCACGATTATCGATCACGAGTTATGATATTACTGTGAGAAACAACTAGAGTTTGCTGTTGAAATGGATACTGCAGTAGTTCCATGTATTGTGTTCGATGGGTTTAAGGAAGTGGATGTAAATCTTTGTAGGTTTTTGTTACATAGGATTATAGATGATATAGTTGTTGGAATACCAACAATGTCTGAAGATGTCTTCTCTAGGCTGCCATAAAATTTAGGTGAAGAGTTTCATCCTCAGTTGCTTCTTGATTAAAAGAAAACAGGAGATGAGTGTTTTTATGTTTTACCCCTCATCCTAAGTACCCAATTATGAAAGAGTTTGCTTAACTCTAGAAGAGGAAATCCTATATATGACAATCAAAATAGGAGACCAAATAGTTAACTTAGAAAGAACTTCTGTCAATGCAGACACATTTACTATGAGACACACACATATAATATATATATATATATATTATATATGTTATAAATGTAAACTTACATAATATTTTTTACAGTATAAAATTTACAAGATATTTAATATATTATTAATTTTTAC
>OVBE01010990.1:0-14522 GCA_900406425.1 Iberis pinnata
TCTCTGTTACTGGCGGTGCTGGAAGCAATTGAAGATTTATCAGTGTTTCTTACCCGGAAGAAGAAGAAGAAGAAGAAGAAGAAGAAGAAGAAGGATTTCAACCGTGATTGAGAAGAAGGAGAAGAAGAAGGATTTCGAAGAAGGATTTGGAAGAAGAGAAGAACGACGCTAAGAAGGACGTCCTAATATTAGGTCGTCCCTTTCATTAACCCATTTTTTTCAATTTAAAAAAATTATTTTAAGGCCCAAGGACCACAATTGGACTTCTGATAATCATGCTCTTAGGATAGATGTTAACCTCAAGGAACCCACTGATTCTAATTCTAAAGTGGTCAACAGATAAAAAAGATAAAAAGCCCAAAGGTGATTGAACGAGAAGATCACTTGGATGGGAAGATTACTAAATGGATGAAGAAGATGATGAACAGAGAAAGAGAGAGATTCTTTTTATGATAATAGTGATAATAATTTCTACGAGTGAAATCCCAGTTACAAATAGTCGAAGTATTAATTGGTTTACAGGCAAACTAACATTACAGAACTAAACGGAAAATAGATATTTAATTTAAACCAGAACCAAATATAAACCATCATTTATTTTGATAAATTGCCATAGTTCTATAATGATGTCATAATACTTCAACATCCTTGTCTTCAAAGATGAAAAGATGGAAACTTTTGAATAAAATCTTGATAAAATTCCCAAATAGCAGAATCTGATGGCTCACCTTTCCATTGCACCAAGATCTTAGTAACAGCTTTGTTCTGACGTCGGACCATTTTAATTTCTAAGATTTGCTCAGGTTCCTTATCAGAGCCTATGTCACGGAGGTACTGAGGCAGAGTAGGAGAAGATGTGGTGGGGTTATGACACAATTTGAAATGCTTGACGTGAAAGACGTTGTGAATAGCAGTTGGGGAAGGAAGTTGGAGCTTATATGCACAAGCACCAATCTTATCAGTGATTCTGTAAGGGCCATAGTAACGAGGTGAGAGCTTATGGGGAATGTTGTGATTCTTCAGAGAGTGTTGCTTGTAAGGTTGAAGTTTCAGGTAAACATGATCACCTATGTTGAATTCCCGAGGTAAACGATGAGTATCTGCATATTGTTTCATTCTGTTTTGGGCTCTCAACATATGAAACTTCAACATATTAATTGCAGCTTCCCTTTTTTGCAAGCTGCGATCAACGAAAACAAAGGAACTTTCACCTGGAAGATAAGGTATGTGAGTTGGAGGTGGCTGGCCATAGATCACTTCAAATGGTATGCAGTGGATGGAACTATGAAATGTGGTGTTATACCACCATTTAGCCAAAGGCAACCATTTAGACCAGGATTTAGGAGAATCACTAGTCATACAATGTAAGTATGTTTCAAGTGTCCTGTTAGTGATCTTTGTCTGCCCATCTGATTGAGGATGGTAAGTTGTTGAATAGTTGAGAAAAACACCATTGACCCTGAAAAGTTCTTTCCAGAAATCGCTGAGGAAGGTTGGGTCACGGTCTGAGACAATATCTTTTGGCAGCCCATGTAACCTGAAGACTTAATCCAAGTAGAATTGAGCAACATCAATGGCTGTGTATGGGTGAGACAAGGCCAAAAAGTGTGCATCCTTGCTCAATCTGTCCACCACAACCAGAATACAGTGTTTATAAAAGATGGAGGGAGACCTTCAATAAAGTCCATACTGACTGATTCCCAAACACCAACATGGATAGGCAAAGGGTTGAGTAAACCTGGTTTGGCAGATTGGTCATATTTGTTATGTTGACAGACATGGCAGTTGCGTACATATTGTTGTATTTCCAACAACATTCATGGCCAAAAGAATAATGACTTGATCCTTTGGGCTGTAGCATCACGTCCTGAGTGGCCCCTATAGCTGAGTCATGAAGCCACTTGAAGATGTGAAGCTTGATTGTATAGTCATTACCAACAACCAGCTTTCCCTTACGTCTCAATTCATTGTTAGTGAAAGAGTAGGATGGGTGGGATTTGTGATCAAGTTTGTTGTCAGAAATTATCTTACTCAAGTGCGGATTAGTCTGCCAAAGTAGTTGAAGTGAATCATAGAAGTCTTGGTGTGCATGATAGAGTGTAATGTGCAAGATTTCTGAACTAGAGACACGAGATAAGGCATATGCAGCAAAGTTTTCCTTGCCTTGCTTGTATGCCACTGTAAAAGATTATCCCATCAGTTTTGAGATCCACATATATTGAAATGGAGTGTGGATCTTCTGCTCAATTAGGTACTTAAGACTCTTCTGGTCAATTTTGATGATGAAATGACTGTGGGAAAGGTAAGCACTCCATGCCTGCACCGCATGAACCACATCCATTAGTTCCTTTTCATACACAGACAATGCTTGATGTCGGGGACCCAATGCACGACTTATGTAACATATTGGGTGGTTGTTCTACATCAGGACATCACCAATGCCCATATTAGAAGAATCTGTCTCCACTACAAAGGGAATCTTAAAGTCAGGCAGTCCCAATACAGGAGCAGAAGTTAAGGCTGACTTTAATGCTGCAAAGGATGTAGAAGAATCTGAATCCCAACAAAACCCATCTTTCTTCAGTAAATTAGTGAGTGGTTTAGCAATAAGGCTGTAATATTTGATAAACCTCCTGTAGTAGTATGTCAATCCCAAGAAACTGCGCAACTGTTTCTGATTCTTAGGTGTGGGCTAGTTGTTGACAGCCTGAATCTTAGATGGATCAGTGCTTACTCCAGCAACAGAGATGAGGTGGCCAAGATATTCAATAGTGGTGGCCCAAAATGTACACTTAGAGGGTTTGAGGTATAGCTTCTGTTGCCTCAGAATTGAGAAGACCATTTGCAGGTGACTCATATGATCTTCCCAGTTGCGGCTGTAAACTAAGATGTCATCAAAGAAGACTAGTATGAACTTCCTTGAAATCTCCTGGAATACATGATTCATTAGACTATGAAAAGTGTAGGGAGCATTGGTGAGGCCAAAGGGCATGAACAAGTTCTCAAAATGTCCAGAATGAGTCTTAAATGCTGTCTTATAAACGTCTTCAGGGGACATTCTCAACTGGTGGAAGCCTGCCCTGAGATCGAGTTTAGAAAAGAAAGCAGAGCCTCCTGACTCATCCACTAGATCATCAAGCAGAGGAATGAGGTATTTGTCCTTGATTGTTTGTTGATTAAGTCCTCTGTAATCAACACATAGGCGCCATGTGCCATCTTTCTTCTTAACCAGAACAATAGGGGAGGCATAGGAACTTGTGCTATGCTGGATAATACCTTGGGTGAGCATGTCATGTACCATGGTATCTATAACATCCTTCTGCAAAGATGAGTAGCGGTAAGGACGTTGGCTGATGGGATTGGAGCCTGAAAGTAGAGGAATCTAGTGATTAAATCCATCTCTAAAAGGTGGTAACTCTGTAGGCTCTTCAAAGATGTCAGTAAAAGAGGAAATAAGTGGCTTGAGTAGAGATTCATTATTCTGTAGGATCCCAGTAACAACTATATGAGAGAAAAGAGCTCCTTAGAAACCTCACTATCCGTTACTTCTCTAACTTGAAGCATGGCAATCTGTGGACTTTGGAGGAGTAATTTGTTCAAGCTTCCCCCTTTTATAACCTTACCACCTGTTTTAACAAAGCCTCTCAAGACGTGCTTAAGGCCAAGTAAGGTGAATTCCATTCTCAAATGAGTAAAGTCCCAAAGGATTGGGCCCAATGTAGATAAACATTAAACCCCAAGAACTAAATCACAGTAGTCCAGAGGTAAGGTCTGTATCTCTGTTGAAAAGGTGTACCCCTGAACTGACCAAGTGAAACTGGTATATTTGAATTCAGACATCATGTTGATTCCATTTGCTGCAGTTACAGACGTTGGTCTAACTTTCTCCAGCAGGCAGCCCAATTCTTTAGCTACAGGGAGATCCAAAAAGTTATGAGTGCTACATGGGTCTATGAGGATGTGTAGTTTCCTTTTTTCACAATATCCCAATACTCTCATACAATTGAATGTTGCACAACCATTTAGTACGTTGATGGAGATAATGGGAGAAGTATCCTCAGTGACTTCAGTTTGTTCCTCTGAAGTTATGACCTGGTCATGATCATCATCAGAAGTAACATCATCTTCACCCTCCATGGTGTAGATTTGAGTCCTTTTTGTGTTTCAAATGATGTCCTGGTGTGTAGACCTCATCACAAAACATACAAAGGCCTTTGTTTCTGCGTTCTTACATCTCATCATAGGAGAATCTGCGAGTGGTGCGAGGGAAGTTCTATTTAATGGTGACGTGTGTTGGATTGGAGGATGGATTTGGTAAGATTGGAGTAGTATTTGGTGGTTTGTGGTGAGAAGGAGATTGGTACGGTTTGGACATTTGATTGGTGGTAGTGAATGGAGGAGAGTAGGATTTTGGTGATGGATTGAAGGGAGCTTTAAAAGATTTGGGAGAAACAAGCAGATCTTTCTCTTGAAGCATTGCCAACCTGGCTGCTTCTGAAATGCATGTGGTCCCAAACTGCCTCACATGTAGAGCCAAGTGCGGTTGGAGATTAGTGAGAAAGATGCTAAGAGCATGTGCATGAGAGAGAGGAATTCTTGTTAAAGCAGATTCAAATTTCTCGTGAAAGATCTCCACGCAATCGTCACCCTGCTTTTGACTAACTAACTCAGATAGTGGGTCATCATAGAGCCCAACAAATCTATTCACTAGCGCCGCCAAGTACACCAGCCAGCTGGATGAACCTCCTTGCACCGTACTGGTGTAATTGCAATGCCATTCATAGATGCATACCTGCTTTTCTGCTCAGTTGGGGGTTCCATCCAAAAGCCAAAACTGCTCACATTTGTATAACCATTCTTTGAGCATGGTTCCATCAAAGACTGGAAAGTTGACTCTATTGAACCGAGGACCATTAGCGTGAGGATCTTGGTACTGGTTCTGAATAACATACCCATCTTCACTGGCAAAGAACTGGTGATTTCCCCGATGAGGATCTGGAGGTTTGTTAGTTGATGATGAGGGATTATTTGGGTCCATGGGCTTCTTCCTGGATCTCCGTCCCTGCTGAAAGATTCTGTCATCATCGATTGCATCTTCTAGACAGATTCCGCGAGCTTACAAAACTCGCCTGTGAGTGATGTCTCAAGTTGCGTGACTCTAGTCGAGAAAGAATTTTCGATTCCTTCCATTCGCGGGTTCACATCTTCAAGCTTCATGTCAAGTAACGTCTGGTTTCTGGTCCCATCCGCCATGGAAACAGAAAGCTCTGATACCAATGAGACATAGTAAGTTAAGATAGATGTTAACCTCAAGGAACCCACTGATTCTAAAGTGGTCAACAGATAAAAAGCTCAAGAGGTGAGTGAATGAGAAGATCACCTCGATGGGCAGATTACCAAATGGATGAAGAAGATGATGAACATAGTAAGAGAGAGAGAAAGATTCTTTTTATGATAATACTGATAATAATTTCCAGGGAGTGAAATCCCAGTTACAAATAGTCGAAGTATTAATTGGTTTACAGGCAAACCAACATTACAGAACTAAACCGGAAACAGACATTAAATTTAAACCGGAACCAAATATAAACCATCATTTATTTAGATAAATTGCCACAGCTCTATAATGCT
This sequence comes from Iberis pinnata, assembly GCA_900406425.1. Taxonomy (NCBI): domain Eukaryota; kingdom Viridiplantae; phylum Streptophyta; class Magnoliopsida; order Brassicales; family Brassicaceae; genus Iberis; species Iberis pinnata. The sequence goes on from OVBE01010990.1 coordinate 5,632, forward strand.
GTCACATAGTTCCAATTCCTTGAATAACAGCTTTAGATCCACGAATCTCTCGAGTTTCTTGTAATTCTTCTCACTGGGATACTCATCGGTTTCTTGATTTTTCTCAGACTCGTCGAATTTTGATTTGTCTTCATTGCTGCGACGATCTTCCTCCTTAGTAAACAGTTGTTGCAAATTGAAGCCAGAGCGAATGATTTGAGGGAGGAGAAGTCCTTTATTGGAAACAGGGTGAGGAAATGCAGAAATGCTATCAAATTCAGAGAGGATTACAGTGGTGACATTAAGAGGAGAATGAAATGAAGAGCCTTGAAGATGGGGATCGTACTCGTCTATGGAGAAGAAATCGTCATCGAGCGTACCAAGGCGTGTAAGATGGAGAAATGGAGCACGTAGGTGATGATAGCGGCGAGTAGGCGGGTGGAGAGGGAGACGAGAGAGGAGAGAGCGAAGAGAAGGGTCATGATCGAGGAAGGAAGTAGTAGAAGAAAGCAATGATCGACAAATGAGTGGAAAGAGAAGAGGAGGCAAGAGGGGAAGAGGAAAGTGAAATGGTGAGAGGAAAGAAAGGTGGTAGATCGACGGAGGAGCTGCGAGGTTGTACAGAGGCGGCTCAGCCGCGCGTGGTGGTGGTGGAGATGATCTGGCATATCAGTTTTGTTTATAACTCTCTCCGGCTACTCTGGGTATAACTGGTGTACTTAGGCCCTGAATGGACGCTCATACGCGAGCGTTATTTGATCAACTTTTCTAAAAAATCTTTAGAGCGTCTCCAATGGTTAAGCACCAATGGAGAGTGATTAACTATTATTTTTATTAAATTTAATGCTTAAGCAACTTTGGGTTAGTATTAAATTTTTTTGGCTTCCAATGGTTAAGATACTCTTGATGCTTAAATTTTTTTTGTTTGTTTTACATTTCATTTAACAAATTATATTTCAATTTATAAATTATATTTTAAATTATATTTAACATTTAGATTAAACAATCTTATATTCTTAAATTTTTTTATTTTTTAAATATTATATTTTACATATCACGAATATTTTACATATCACATTATATTTCGGGTATTTTTCGGTTTCTTTAACATGGAATCGAACCGACTCATAACCGAACCGAATATTAGAAAAGTAACAATTGGGTATTAGAATTTAGGATCTGAAGAACCGATCGGTTATTATTGGTTTTTTGGTTTTTTCAATAAAATAAAAAATAAACGGATCGGTTATCAAACCGAACCGAACCGAGAACCAAAATTGAAAATTTTTTTGTGTCGTCTACATAGGTCAGTTTGGTTTGTGAAATCTTCGGTTCAGTTCAGAATACTCGGTTTGATTTTTTTTCACAATCCTACAAAAAAATCATGAATCTAAAAAAAATAAAAATATATAAAAAAGTGGCCAACCATCACCTAACACCTGGCAACAAGCACCCGGTGCTTAAAATGCTTGTCTAACAACCAATGCTAAGTAATTAACCCTTTTTCTTTTATTTAATTGTCCTAAAAATACTAAGCACCTTTCTAAAGACCCCTTAAGAAACACCATTGAAGCTGCTCTTAGTGTTCCCATTCACAAGGTTTTACATGTTATATCCCTATTTTTTCTTTTATCTAGAATAAGAGAGTTGGATATAAACTTACAGAGAAGACCAAAAACAACAACTTAACAAACCAAAAGAAAGCATACTATAATATAACCTCCCTAAATACAGACTGTTAACCGATTATACTGTCCAAAAGGCTAGCAAGCCAAGAGGGAAAATCAGCAGCCACATACGAATATACTTAATTCCTGGAAAGTACGTTGCGAGAAATTGTTATTACTCGGTTTTGATGCATAATAGTGGGCATTTATGTCTGATATTCGACATTATTCCGAGTGTTTTCATTGCATATTTGGTAGAATTTCAAGATTCTAAGTGTTTGGTTCGAGTCGGAGCAAAACGATGCATTTCAGGAGATTTCAGAAGAATTCAGAGTTGCAGACAAAGTGCACGATCGGGCAAAAGCCTCTGGAAAAATCCGGAGTTAGAGATCGATCGAGCAAGTGAAGACAGTCGAGCAATAAGAAATTAAAGTTTTCCAAATTTGCAATCAAGTCCTCAAGCCTATCACAATTCGTTATTTTAGTGTATTTTACTTTTTAGTATATAAATACATTGTGTTTTGGGTTTATAGAACCAAGTTTTATTTTTGATTTTGAGAGAATTACTGGGGGATAGGAGATTCAACCTGTATTTGGAAAAGATTTCTAAACTTTTATTATATATCTATTCTATTTCTACTATGTGTTCTATAATGAAATTGATATGTGATTGCATATCAATGTCTGAGTCGTCCACTAGTTAGGTTTTAGGGTTTCCTAGGGAAATCAGGGTATGATTGTTAGATTTGTCATAAGGAGATAATAATTGTTAGGTTCTTAGTCTAGACTTGTTATTAATGCATGAATTAGAGTAGCTAACTAGTTCATTGGTATTAGACTGATAAACACAAAGAGATTTGGTTTAGAAGTTGGATCTAGTCTATATGAATGAGTGTTCTTGCTTGCGAGAGTATTATCTTGAATGCTTGTGAACAATTGAATCCGAACTGTATTGCATGATCAATTATTTAAAAGATGGCTAGAGTTTTTCTCTGATAATTTGAGCATAGGGTTTAGTACTCCGAGAGGAGATTATTCTATCTTTGTTTTTCATGCTGAGAACTATTTTAAAAAAATCCCTGAATGATAATTTGACTTTCAATCCTGACTACCTGTGGTTTCCATGATCCCTGACGCTTTTATTTTATAGTTTTAAACTGTTTTCTATTTACCGTTTTGATTCGTTTACAAACAACCTTATTATTTTTGCTTTAGCTTGATTTGAATTGAAACTGAATCGAATACTTTCTGGTCTATGTGGATTCGATACCTTATACTTTGCTACATTGAACTGTTCTCTGCAGTATTAGTTTTATGATTAAATTCTAGACCTATCAGCAATGAGATAAGACACTCTGTTTTTATAACGAGGCTCCCAACGAATTGACCAAATGCCTAATCTTGATAATAACTCTGAAGCAGCTTCAATTACACCTGCTAAAGAAGGCCACTCCGAAGGAGAAGATAAAGCTTTGACCCAAACCTGATTTTCAATTGCAAACTCAACTTGGGTAATGTTAAGAGATTTAAGACTATTAACCATCCAACTAAGAGCTTGAAGGAAAGTGTCGGAGGCTTGGAAGTAGACAATAGCACTTCTACTATGTAGTAAGACTTTTCCTTGGTGATTTCTTAAAACCAAAGTTGTGCCACCTCTGTTTATCCTCTTGTCCCAACAAAACCCAAAATTACATTTAAGCCAAGGTGGTTTTTTGGGAAGCCATTTCCTATCTTCATTTCCTATATTCACATGTAAAAAAGATGCAGAAGCAGAGATAATTTCTTGAGCTTGAAACCATTGTTCTGCGTTTTGATTGAATTTGGTAGCATATTCCAGGGAATCAAAAGCTTTGCCTTCAATACACAGAGCATTCATGTTCTTCCAGAGTCCCAAAATGATCCATGGGATAGCTCTTCTCGTGTTTAAAGGCACCTCCACCAAGTGCAAAAGGGAAAACACAAAGTCCATATTAACATATAAGGACGAGCAATAAAAACCACCATGCGGTTGAGGAAGAAGATAAAGAGCTCAGTTTTTCCTGGACTTTGAACACGTAAACAAACAATGGTTTACACTTTCACCCTCAAAAACGTATATCTGGCAACGAAAATCAACCTTGATTTGCCTAGCTCTTAAATTATCATTAATAGGAATGGCTAAATTAAGAGCTTTCCAGAGAAATTGCTTGATTTTAGGTGGAGCCTTAATCGCTCATACTTTTTCTTTTAGTCCATTCAAGGATGTGCCTCGACTGTTCTCACTAACAAGATCTTTGTATTTGCGATTGAAAGCTACAACATAGCCCGACTTGGCAGTATAATGACCAGACATGGTAGGCAGCCAAGTAAAGAAATCATCTCTATTAATGGCAGTCTTTATTTTTCTAATGCTCTCAGCATCCATATCGTAAAACAACTCTGCTAAAATATCTTCATTCCAACCCCTGGTATCTATGTCTCTAAGATCAGAGACTGTTAAATCCAAGTTGATGATAGGTTGCTTAATGAGAGGGGCTCTTCTGGGATTGGTCCCTAACCAATTTTTAGTCCATACCATAGTGTTGAGACCATTACCTATATGTTTTTGCTACTCCTGAAGAACTAAATCACGCCCTGCCAACAAGCTCCTCTAAGCATAAGAAGGTATGCGACCTAATTTTGCTTGTAAGAAAGAGGAATTAGAATAATATCTGCTCTTAATGAAATATACACTCAGGCAATTGGGTTGAGTAAGGCATTTCCAGGCTTGTTTTCCTAACATGCCTAAATTGAAACATTCGATATCCTTGAATCCCATACCTCCCTTATATTTAGGCAGACACAACTTGTTCCAGCTAACCTAATGTATTTTATTTTTATTTTTAACATATTGCCACCAGAATTCAACCATTGCATAGGTGAGTGTTGTGCAAGTTGCCTTAGAGATTTTGAAAATGGCCATGGCATACACATGTAAGGTTAAATCCACAGCCCTAATCAATGTCTCTTTACCACCCTGAGATAATTTCCTGCCAAACCAGCCTGACAATCTAGACTTTAGCCTTGAGTGAATAAATTGCAACAAATCTTTTTTAGACCCACTAAAAGCTTCAGGCAAACCCAAATAAGAGCCAACTCCTCTCTGACTGGTGATTCCCATTAACTGTTGAATCATCTCTTTTGTCTCAGATGCAATTTTATTACCAAAAGTTATAGATGATTTGGCCTTATTGATGCACCGCTCGGTTGCCTCCTCATACTTGTGTAAAAACTCCATTAACACCTCACATTGCTCTAAATTGGCCTTGCAGATTAGAAAACTGTCATCTGCAAAGAAAAGGTCATGGATGGACAAACCAAATTCGGAAAACTGCATTCTTGAGATCTTGTTAAGCTGTTCTGCTCTACTAATCATGTGAGATAAACCTTCTGCGCATATCACAAATAAGAATGGAGATAGGGGATCTCCTGTCTTAAGCCTCTTTGAGGATGAAACAACCCATAAGATTAATTATTGAGCATGACAGAATAAGATATTGTACTGATGCACATCATTATCCATTGAATCCATCGCGAGCGAAAACCCATTGCTTGCATCACCGCTTTCAAATAAGACCATTCCACTTAGTCATAGGCCTTGGACATGTCTGTCTTGATGGCAATATACTCCTTAGCTATGCGTGGGTGAGTTCTTAAACTATGCACAATTTCATGAGCAATCTGGATATTGTCTTTTATCTGTCTACCAGCAACGAATGCTAGTTGGGCAGGTGAAATGATTTTAGCCATTAGAGGTTGCATCCTTTTCACTAGAAATTTAGAAATCACCTTGTAAATAATGGAGCAGAGACTGTTAGGTCTCAAATCAATCATCTTGGTTGGTGAGGGAACCTTTGGTAAGAGAACTATTTGTGTGTAATTCCACTCATGAGGCATGATGCCTGATTCAAAGGCTTTTAATACTTATGTGGTAATTTGTTGCCCGATTATACTCCAATAAAGCTTATAGAACTGGCCAATAAAACCATATGGACTTGGTGCACTAAATGAGTTAATAGAAAATACGGCCTCTTTAACCTCTATCGCAGAGGTTAGGAGTTTATATTTTGGGGGTTTAGGGTTTATATTTTTGGGTTAGGGTTTATATTTTCGAGGTTAGGATTTATATTTTTTTTTTTTTGGGGGGGGGGGGGTTAAGGTTTTTTTTTGGGTTGGGGTTTTTTTTTGTTNGGTTTATATTTGTGTTTAGGGTTTAAGGTTTATATTTTGATATTTAGGGTTTATATTTTGGGGTTTAGAGTTTATATTTTGGGTTTATGGTTGATATTTTGGGGTGTAAGATTTATATTTTAGAGGTTAGGGTTTATATTTGGGTTAGGATTTATATTTGTGTTAAAGGTTTTGGGTTTATGGTTTATATTTTGAGGTCTATGATTTATATTTTGGGATTTTGAGTTTATGTTTCATATTTGGGGGTTAGGGTTTAAACATTTTTTGGCTACTTATTATTATTATTTTTAATGCATTATATTATAATATTATGTGGTAGTTTGATTTGTCGAAAGTTGAAGTGAATTAGAGAGTTCACCGCAGGCGGTGAATCCAAATTATGTCCTTTTGTTACTATGTAAATGAGTTTTACGTGACATAAAATTTAGGTGCAAACCAGACAACCAAGAAACAAGAAAACAAACTTAAACAACACAAATAATTAGTTTCACACGAGAACGATATATGGAATCAACTCATTGGCCTTAAATGAAGTTGTCATTTGTGAATAGCTTGTCTCTTACGGATGCTTTCCAGAAGTGACTTTCTTTCTTGAGCAACGTATTTCCTAAAGGAAGCTTCGTGTTCACCAATTCCCTTGATTATCTTTGTAATCTCTTTTGCGGTTGTATTGGTCGCTTTCACCATAGAATCTGCCGCAGTTTCGACTCCTCCTTGTTCCTCCGAAGCAATATCGTGTTTGTTCACAATGACAAGATTTTGGTATTCCAACTATTCACATCAAGCCTTATATCATCACTCATTGCCTTGGAATAGATGGTACCAATCTCCATCTTTGAAACCAAATCTTGTTGTGTGTTTTCATCCTTCTTGCACCTCTTCCAAAACTCGTTAAGCCATATCCCTCCTGCCACGATCGGTGGTATTTCAGCTAGAATTGTCCAGTCTTTTGTTAGCCAGCAGGTTAGGATTGAAAGTATGGAGAACCCACTCATCATTATCAGCAACCTTCTGTTGCTGGTTATCAGTGGTCTGTATTCCATACAGGCGTCTGTTTAGCACTAATTCTTTGTATAAGCAATAAAGGCATAGATGATCGCATATGCTAAAATTAAAAGAGACACAGACGTTTGTTAACGAGGTTCGGTTTCCCTACATCCCCGGGACCTTTTCCAGAAGCAAATCCACTAGAACAAGAATACAAATACAATTGCATAAAGTTCTGCATCCTACCATGCTACCATTCTTTTCTAGTGATTTAAAAACACAGCTAGAGATCTATTAAGTAATCAACTTAATCGGTGTTACACAAACCTAACTCCCTGTTTGTCATCAGCCTGTTATTTTGTCCTCGAACGACTCTCTCAGCCTATGGTTGGCCTTTACTCAACTCTGAGCCTTCCCTCAGCTTGAACCCAACCACTGTTTTAGTTCCGCAGCAATCTGTAGAACAAACATTCCCTTCTTCAGCTTCCTGTTTTCGTCAGCTTCAAAAGATCAACATCAAACGCCATAGATTCAGAGGAGTTGGGACCTGCACGCCTCCACCTCCTCATCTATATATACTAATGGGAAAACCTAGTTCTTAGGCTCCCCAAAATCTCACAAAAAGGATATTCTTTCTTCCAAAGATTTCCTTTTCAACAATAAAATCTTTCTTCCAAAGATTTCCTTTTTCAACAATAAAATCTTTATTCCAAAGATTTCCTTTTTCAACAAGCAAAATCTTTCTTCCAAAGATCTTGCCAAAATATATTCTTTCTTCCAAAGATTATCTTTTTGAACAAATAAAATCTTCTTTTCAAAGATTATTCTTCTCAAAAAAATCTGTAGGATCTTGATGCATAGCCACGTCATCAAATCCTATATGTTGTTTGTCAACCAATCGTTGTGCCACATCTGCAGCTTGTTGTGCCACGTCATTCAACGTTCTGTTCCATGTCATCAGCATCATATGCCACGTCACCACCACGCTGTGCCAAATCAACACTTTTAAATCTTCTAGAATATATCAAATATTCTGTTTTAGACCATCTCCTAGAATCTCTCTAAGGTATTCTTTCTTCCATGATTTTCTCAACCGAATATCTTCTTGATAGAATCCCTTTGTTGAGATTCTCTTCCATATATAATCTCTACAGATAAATATGTAATTGATTCTTCATCTTCTGAAATTTTAGCTGATTCATTCAGTGCGTTGAATCTCATCAAGTTTCTGTTCCCATTCAGCTTTTTGTTCCCTTTTCAGCTCTCTGTTTACCAACAAAGATCTTTTGTGACACATCAGCACACGCACTATGAGACATAAATATGTTCACTGATATCAGCAGCTCTTTGATCCCGTCAGCTGGTTGATTCTATCAAAGTGTTAATTATAACAAGATTCTGATTCCAACATGCTTCTGATTTAATCAGTTCGTTGATTTCAGAACTTGCATCTTCAATCTCCCCCTTTCTGAATCAACGACACTTTACTATTGCATCTTCAGTTAGCTTCTTGATCCAATCAACTCAGTAATCCTATCAGTCTTCTGAGTCTGCACCTTTCAATGTGTTGACAGATACTATGTTGAACCAGCTTATCTTCAAGCTATTCAGAATGTTATTGCAGTCAACTTCTATATTTAAGAACAATATATTCAACTATATTTGTTGCATACAACTTCTAACATTCTATCTCATGACTCTTCAATATCCTGTTTGGTATCAAGCTTCTGACATGTTGTATGTTATCTGATATCACAATTCTAACATGTTTTCTGATTATCTTCAACGTCTTGTATGATGCCTTTGTCAACTTAGTCAACAACAAACTATCAATCTCCCCCTTGATGATTGAGTTGTAGAACCCCAGATTACTAACATCAATAATCTCCAACTCCAATGCATGATTGCATTTATCCAGGTAGTTGATCACTTCAACATCTCATTCTACTCTCCCCCTTTTNCTATTACTCGGTTTTAATGCATTATAGTGGCCATTTATGTTTGCTATTCTGCATTATTCCGAGTGTTTTCCTTGCAAATTGGTATATT
>OVBE01010991.1:0-14521 GCA_900406425.1 Iberis pinnata
GTTTGCTGAAAACTACAGATTGTACTCTCGTAGTCATTTTGTGAAGGCTTTTGAACTCGCGATGCTCCTAATTTTGTACCACGCACTTGGACACCCTTACATGGGTGTAGTTACACATTTTTTTGTTACGTTTTCGATATGGTTTATGGTGGGCTCATGGCTCTCTGCGCCTTTCTTATTTAATCCCTCTGGTTTTGAGTGGCACAAGTTTTATAAAGATTGGACAGACTGGAAGAAGTGGATATATGAATGTAACTTTAAAAGAATTGGTGTGCCTCCAGAGGAAAGTTGGTTGTCTTGGTGGGAGAAAGAACAAGAACATCTTCAACACTCTCGAAAAAGTGGTATCAGCATTGAGAATATTTTATCATTACGCTTCTTCATCCTTCAATATGCATTGGTGTATCAACTCAACACTTATGACGCTTTATGGGTATGTTTCTTTACTTTCACCGATCAAAGTGTGAGTCTCTTGATTTTGTTAACTGATTATCTATATGTGTGTCCCAGGTCTCTGTGTTTTCATCATTACCGTTACTCTTTTTCCTCATTTACATTTGCATGGTATGTACAAGAATACGCGGCCAAACTTACAAAGGAAATTATTTGTTTTATTAGTTTATAACTAGCTAGTCCGATTAACATTTGAAGCAATATAATTAATTTGTTTCATGGTTGATGCACATATAGGTTGGAGTTGGCGAAGATGGATCTGGCGGAAATGCGGTATGTGTAGAACTTATAAGTTTTGGAGATTTTTTGTTCTTGTGTTGTTTCTTGCCTAGTCCTGTTAACATATTAAGTATTATAATAGGATCATTTGAACTAATTCTAGTATGAATAATTCCTATTTTGAGTTTCAATTGATACACCATACCAAATAACGGTTCTTCTAATAAAATTTCTCTGTGAGAATGGGTATACTAGCTAATTCATAGGATGCCAAACATGTTTTAGATGAGTTGATACCATGCATTTCACATATATGTTTACGATTTATATTACATATACATCATGCATGTTTCTATTGGTTTTAAGAATAGTTCACTTGCATCTTTAGATTTCATGATGCGCACATTTGTTATTATGCTCGATAATAAACTGATCCCCGAAAGTGCTTAACCATGGATTTTATTTTCAAATGAATTTATCACAGCTTTTGGGTAATGCGAATCAAGGTGAAGATTCGTCCCAGTTCACCTTGAGAACACTCAAGTTTCGTGTGTTCCTCGTATTTCTTGCAATTGTGATCTTCATCATTTATAATTTGACACTCAAAGACATCGTCCTTTGCATCTTTGCAATCATCTTAAATGGATGGGGAGTGATCCTCGTAAGTCCTCTTGTACCATCAAAATCTTGTGACAATTGGTTTTTGTTTGACTTTTTAGATATGTTTGCTAACTCATGTTTTTGGCGGGGCATGAAAATACACTTTCATATTATTCAAGCATTTTACCTTTCACTGTAGATTGCACAATCTCAACCTAATTTAAGGCTCTGGTCATTTGTGAGGACACTAGCTTGGATCTTTGACCTCCTAATGGGTTCTCTCTTACTCACTCCAATAGCAGTTTTGGCTTCGTTCCCATCTGTATCACTGATTCAGACAAGACTACTTTTTAACCAAGCCTTTAGTAGAGGTCTAAATACCTCACATGTCCTTGGTGGTAAAGGCCATGCCGAGAACAAAGAGTGATTCAGATCACTTCACTTGGTGATGTTTGTTACTGTGTATGTGTGCCCTTTCATATTTCTATGTTTGTTTACTCTGTCTAACCTTCTATATGTCCATGTTTGTTAAACATGATTTGCAAATGCGTGAAATGTTTCTATAGACTTTTATGAAATGTTTTTTTTTTTTTCCTTCAAAGCAGTATGATACAAGAAAGCATAGTAATTTTCGACAACCTATGTACCACGCATGAATTTCTAGTGGCATTCCAACGGATGCATACACTGTCTAAATTTTGTCGAAAATTTTAACAAACAACTACATGTAGATATTGTTAAGGAAAGTCTACAATCACATCCCTAATATATTGTGATACTCAAATCACTCCAAATTTGTTCCATGACACGAAAACCCTATAATGGGAAGTGTCATATATGTGCCAAGAGATGCATTCAGCTACAGCAATATCAAGTACAATTTTTTCGTGGTGGACCTTCCATGGCACAAGGATATGGCCAGTCTCCAAATTCATGGCAACCGAGGGCTAATCTTGTTATTGGACCCAGTCACAATGACTAATGGCTTCTGGACAGTGGCGCTTCCCACTATATCACCAATGACCTTGCCAATCTATCTCTTCACCAACCGTATACTGGGAATGAAGAGGTCTTGATTGGAGATAGTTCAGGTTTGAATATAACCCACACGGGTTATGCTGCTCTTTCCTCTTATTTACAGTCTCTAAAACTCCAAAATATTATGTGTGTGCCAATTATACACAAGAATTTGATCTCTGTTGTTGATACCAGGTGTAACACCTACCCAAAAAGCTTATTTTCACTTAAGGCCCATATGGACGCAGACATCCAAGGAAGAAAGGGGCTTAGAAGAGCAAAACCTAGGTGGGCCGATCTGACGAGTTGTGCTTTTCAGCTCGAGGCCCAATAGGTTAATTTATGTAATTAGGGTTTTAAACATGTATTTCTACTATAAATACCCATGTAATTACTCCTAAAAGAGATATGAAATTCTTCCTAACTTTTACCCACAAGATCAAAGATCTAAATCTAATTGTTAAATCTTGATTAAACAGTTGGCGCCGTCTGTGGGGACTAGCTAGACGATTTCGTAATCTACGTTTCCAGGAATAATCAACAAGAAACAATGACCACGGGATCAAACGAAAAAGGGACAGATGGATCTACCATCAACGCAGGAAACAGGGACGATCAAGTCGAGAGAACGGGATCTGACCATGAGGAGGAGGCCCCGAAAATCACCATGCAAGACCTAATGAACCAAGTAAAGGAACAGCAGGCGGAAACCGCTAAGCTGAGAGCGGAGTCCCAGAACCTAAGAGCGCATCTGGACGGCATCACCACGTCCACTAAGGAAAGGGACGCACGCACAGTTAAATGAAATCTATTCAGAGGGTCTCACCAAACACCCGAGACAGCAGATGGAAACCGAGGTCGAACAGATTACACAAACACGACCAGGTTCAGGATTACGACCGAAGACACCAAGATGCGGAATATCCGCGAACAGCTAAAGATCATGAGTTCGTAGGTACACCAGGCCACCAGCTCGACCCCCGACATCCTTCGCACTATCGAATAGACACATCGAACCCCGTTTTCTAGGAGAATTACCGACGTCTCAGTTCGACACTCTGCTAAAATCAAGTTCACAGGATACGACAGTAGAAGCGACCCGGTTCAATACTTAACAGCCTTCACAATCGCTATGGCGCGAGCTCAAGTCTCTGCAGAGGAACGAGATGTAGGTCTGTGTCAACTTTTTGTTGAAAACTTGTCAGGTTGGGCATTGGATTGGTTCTCCCGTCTGGAGCCACAACTATCAGTACCTTTCAACAGCTTTCAATCGTGTTCATCAAACACTACTTAATGTACATCACGAAGAAAGCCTGAACAACCGATCTATGGACACTGTGCCAGTAGGAAGATGAGTCGCTAAAAGATTTCATTTACGGGTTCAAAGGAGTCGTAGCTCGTATCATGATCAACAACGAAGGAGCAATCGCCGCCCTACAAAAGGCACTGTGGTTCAAATCAAGGTTCAAGGACGAGCTGTTCATCAACCCCCCACAAACATTAGAGGATGCGCTTCACCGAGCTAACAAATTTATCGAGATAGAGGAGGATCATGCCGCGATGTCTAAAAGGCACCACTACACAAAACCCAACCGAGATAGGGAGAAAGTCCCCCGAGACCCGAGGCAACACTATTCAAGGGATCGGCGGGGACGCGCTACTTATGCAATCACAAATAGTGAGAAAAGCACTGACCAACCCCCACCTTCGGATAATGATCCATAAGCGTACTGCGATTTCCACAAGCGAACCGGACAAAATGGCGGACTGCCGTCACCTACAGGCTCTCTTATTGAAGAAGTTCCAGGACGGCAAGATTAATACTAGCAGAAGTAGGAATAATGACCGACGACGAGGTGGAAAAACGTGGCATAATTCGTCAACTAAGGACAAGGCCCATCAAGTCAGCACAGTTCGAGAAACGTTCTCGCATACCAGCGACGACATGGCACCTCCCACTCAAACGCGAGATCGTAGCCCAGACGAGGGAGCTACGGAGGGCTCGTTACCTAGAAGACGAGTCAACGTGATAATGGGTGGACTAATCTCATGCAATGACTCTGTGCAGTCTATCCGAAACTCCGAATGACGAGCTGTCACTGCGCAAAAAGAGCAAACCGACATCACGCCGACCTCTCCGCCACTCGAATTTCAAGATGTCGACCTTAAGGGACTAAGTCAACCTCATAACGACTTCTTAGTCATTGAACTGATTATCGTAAACACAAAGGTGGCTCGAATACTTAATGATACAGGTAGCTCGGTGGATATCATTTTCAGAAGGACGCTGGACAACATGGGTATAAACGTCGACCGGATCAAGGACGGTAGCAAAACACACACAGGTTTCAGTAGCAAAACCATCTCTTCCGCTGGAACGATCAAGTTGCCTGTTCAGGCCGGAGGATCCACCCAGATAGTAAAATTTATTGTCATGGAACAAGACTCGGCATTCAACGTAATATTAGGCACACCGTGGCTTTATTCCATGAAAGCAGCAATGTCGACCTACCACCAAAGGGGGACGTGGACTGTCAAAGGAAATCAACGCGTAGCTTGAACTTGCTTTTTGACAGAACATCAGAAACGACCTTTGCAGGTATCAGACAAAACTAAAAGCCCATTGCCGATCTATAACTCCACACCAGAACTCGACAAAGTTGAACAAGTCAGCATTTACGCCGAGCATCCGAGCCGAACAACAGGAATTGGGAAAGAGCTTGATGAAACCATCAAAGCTGAGCTAATCAATTTACTAAAGGAGAATGTCGGTACTTTTTCTTGGACCATGGACGACATGAAGGGTATCGACCCATTGATCACCTGCCACGAGCTAAACGTGGACCCAAGCTACAGACCAATAAAACAAAAGTGCCACAAGCTCGGAACAGAACGTTCTCAAGCAGTTAATGACAAGGTAGAGAAACTCCTGAAGGCCGGCTCAATTGCCGAGGTGAAGTACCCAGAATGGCTGGCTAATCCTGTCATAGTTAAAAAGAAGAACGAAAGTGGCGCGTATGCGTCGACTTCACCGACCTCAATAAAGCATGTCCCAAAGACTGTTTCCCATTACCTCACATAGACAGACTAGTGGAAGCTACGGCAGGCAACGAACTCTTGACCTTTACGGATTCCTTTTCAGGGTTCAATCAAATCATGATGCATCAAGCAGATCGGAAGAAAACCGCCTTTATCACGGATAGAGGAATCTATTGCTACAAGGTAATGCCCTTTGGGCTAAAAAATGCAGGAGAAACATACCAACGCCTAGTGAACAAAATGTTCGCTAATGAGATCAACAGGTCTATGGAATTCTATATCGACGATATGCTCGTTAAATCCGCCAAGCCCAGCGATCACATCAACCACCTAGCAAAGTGCTTCGAAACACTCAACCTCTACGTAATAAAGCTTAACCTAGCCAAGTGTACCTTTGGAGGCACATTTGGTGAATTCTTAGGATACATCATAACAAAGAGAGGGATTGAAGCAAACCCCAAACAAATCGGAGCCATCCTTAAGTTACCAGCACAACGAACGAAGAAAGAAGTACATAATCTCACAGGTCGCATCGTCACGCTGAACAGATTCATCTCCCGGTCCACCGATAAGAGCTTACCATTCTACGAAATCCTCAAAGGGAAGAAATGTTTCGAGTGGGATGCAAAGTGCCAGATCGCGTTCGATGAGCTCAAAGCATACCTAACTACACCACCTCTACTCACCAAACCAAAGGAAGGCGAGATCCTCTACCGCTACGTCGCAGTCTCCGAAGTAGCAGTCAGTGGCGTCCTCGTAAAGGAAAGCCAAGGAGAGCAGAAACCGATCTTCTACTTCAGCAAGTCGCTCAATGATGTCGAGACGCGATACCCACCCATCGAAAAGATAGCACTGGCAGTAGTATCCGCAGCTTGGAAACTACGACCTTACTTCCAGTCACATACCGTTGTTGTGCTCAGCAACCAGCCATTACGCACTATACTCCATAGCCCGAACCAGTCTGGAAGATTAGCGAAATGGGCAGTCGAGCTTAGCGAATACGACGTGGAATATCGAAATCAAACATGTTCGAAGTCCCAGGTTCTTGCAGATTTCATTGTAGAAATACCACCCGAGGCACAAATCGCACCTCCACCAAATGTATGGAATCTTTACGTTGATGGATCACGAAGGAAACAAGGGTCAGGTGCAAGTGTCAGGCTGGAATCACCAACTGGAGAAGTACTTGAACAAGCTTTCAGGATCAAATTTGAAGCATCCAACAATGAGGTAGAGCATGAAGCATTGTTAGCAGGGCTACGACTTGCAAAGAACCTCGGCGCTTCGCGCATACACGCTTTCTGCGACTCCCAACTCGTCACAAGCCAATTCAGCGGAGAATATGCCACGAAAACGAAAAGATGCTACAATACCACCAAATGGTCCAAGAGATGGCAAGCAATTTTGAGAGCTTCAAGCTCACAAAAATTCCACGGAACGAGAATGAGTTCGCTGACACGTTAGCCAACATGGCTTCCACCAACGAGCTGGAACTAAATAGAACCATTCCGATGGAATACCTAACCTCACCAAGTATCACCACCATGATGGCTAATGCCATCGACGAGCTAGTTTCCTTCAAACGAGAGCAAGACCAACAGAGCCCACCTGACTGGCGAGCCGAGATAAAAGAGCATATTCTTATAGGAACGGTGCCCGAAGACAAATGGGCAGCACAACGACTTCGAGTTAAAGAAGCAAGATACACCGTCATCGATGGACAACTCTACAAACATTTCGCATCCGGAATCCTACTATGATTCATTAATGGAGACGACGTACAAAAAGTACTTGCCGAACTTCATAAAGGAGCCGGCGGAAGCCATTCTAGCGGACGCTACCTGGCATTACGCATAAAGAAGCACGGACACTACTGGCCAACGATGCTGCATGATAGCCAGGAGTTCGCCAAGCGATGCAAAATGTGCCAACGACATGGACCACCTAACCACGCACCCACCAAACCACCAAACGCTTCAGCAAACCCCTATCCATTCATGAAGTGGGGGATGGACGTAGTAGGACCTTTTCAAGTCGCGACAAACAAGCACAAATTCCTGCTAGTAATGACCAACTACTTCACCAAGTGGGTCGAAGCTGAATCGTACACCACGGTCAAAGCAAAACAGGTTTCATGTCTAAACATCATAGACTCTTAGTTCGACAAGATGATCCCTATGCACAGGGTCATTAATGACCTGCGTTATACATGAGTGTTGCAAGTACAAGACTTCATATGGAAAAACATAATCTGCCGGCACGGTGTCTCGTATGAAATCATGATGGATAACGGCACCAACTTATTGGAAAAAACAGTATATGCTTTCTGCGATAGGTGGACGGCAAATCAGCCACACCCCCGAGACATATGTCGATTTATAATAACTAGCTACTTATTGCCCATGTTACAGGTGGAACATCCGGCTGAACCATTCCACGCCAAGGTACCCACAGGAAAATGGGCAGGCCGAGGCCATTAACAAATCTATACTCGACGGACTGAAGAAAAGACTTGATTCTAAAAAAGGACTTTGGGTGGACGAGCTGGACGGCGTCTTATGGTCCTACCGAACTACACCTCGGAAATCCACCAATCAGACACCATTCTCTTTGGCCCACAGAATCGAAGCCTTAGCACCATCTGAAGCAGCTGTATTCAGCTTAAGCCAAAACAAGTTGCCAAAAATTGAAGCCGTTAACGATGCCATGCTCCTCGACTCTCTCGACGACATAGAGGAAGTCCAAGGCAGAGCACTATATCGGATACACGCCTATCAACAAACCACGAAACGATACTATAACAAAGACGTCAAGTAGAGACGATTCAAAGAAGGAGACTTGGTCTTACGAATGACCTACGCGAACACTGCAGAAGAGAATGCTGGCAAACTGGGAGCTCGGTGGGAAGGCCCATACAAAGTATCCAAGATAGTCAAACCTGGAGTATACAAACTGAAGGCTACAATAGAAACGCTGATCCGGAATTGTTGGAACGCCACCAAACTTAAGAGATTTTATTCTTAGGTTCCTTTGTACCGTGAACTACGACCTGGCTTGATCCCTGTTTTCAGGGGTGCAGGCAACCCACTGGGTCAAGCTATTTCACTTAATAAAAATTAATTTTTTCATATATACGTCGATCTCCGAGTCAACCTCGACACCTCTGACAGTATTCTCATACAAAATTGTACCAACTGCACCTTTGCAAACTCCAAACGCTATAAAATCGAGCTACAACTCGCACATACCCTACACAAAGATGGGGATGTCGGCGAGATTGAAGTTTCCTCGTCATGGCTCCAAAGAACTTAAACAAAGTTGAGGTTCGCCTCGCGTACTCCTAAAGATGAGTACTGAACACGTGCAAAATCACAACGTTCGAGCTAAAGTCTCTATTCAAAAAGTTGAGCTCCGACTCACGTACTCCTAAAGACGAGTACTGGACGTGTGCAAAGTTACAACGTCTGAGCATAAGTCTCACTTCAAAAGCAGAGTTCCGACTCGCATACTCCAACAGAGAGTATTGACGAAACTACAGTTTTCGTCCATAGATCATTTGTCAAAAGGGACGATCTTCAGGTCATCTCCTTCAGGCTTTTGATCGAGTGGTCTTTCAGTTCTCACAAGGATTATAGAAATTTCCACTTACAACTTCTACATATTCTAAACGAACTGAAAACAAACAACCGAACTCCGGTTAAACAACAACATGTTTAAAATTATGGTTTTAAACATGTATTTCTACTATAAATACCCATGTAATTACTCCTAAAAGAGATATGAAATTCTTCCTAACTTTACCCACAAGATCAAAGACCTAAATCTAATTGTTAAGTCTTGATTCAACATCTGTCTATATATACTAATCAAGTTTCGGTTGCTTTCTTCCCATCTTCATTTCAGGTGACGGATCTTTGCACAGTGTAACATCCCTGAACCGGCCTAGGACTAAGGAGCGTCACTAGATGGCCTGGAAGCGCTACTTTGATGCTCGTAGCCGATCAGCTAAGATTCTGGGAGGTGTCCGTTCACCTTGGCTGTCCAGCCGCAAACATCATTCCTCTCAATCTCGGCCCTTGGCTTTTCAACCCGTTCCAAAATCGTGCATTGTGTTAGCCTGGTCTAGGCTAATATCAGTTAAGATCCAAATATTCGGAAAATGATTCTTTATTAAATTTCAAAAGTTACAAACGAGTACATAGTTCCAGCTGGGAGCCTAATGCTCAACACGATTTCTAATAAAAGACATACTTATTTTATAAAACAAAAGGTATACTAGTTTCCCTTATGTGGTTTCCCTCTACTGGTTACCTGCAAAACAAAAGGTCTAGTGAGAAACTAATTTGCTCAGTGAGTCGAGGTTCCTCTAACATGAATAAGAAGTCCCAATCCAAACCCAACATAACAATCAACACATAGCAATCAAATGCAATGCATGCGAAACATAAAATAATGTGATACCACTACCACTCTCTTCACATCATTCTCCTCACCACCACCCTCATCACTCAACACCCTCAATGGTCATCCACCTCATCTATAAGCCGAGTCACACTGACTCTCATAAGTTTCAATAGACTACATTTTATCATCATGCATAGCACCATCTCTTAGTGCAAAAAAAGGAATTACGATGACTGACCATACACTCACTCATTCACTCACTCAGTCATTCATTAATAACCTTTAGAACCACGACCCTTCAACCACCATCATGTTCTAACAAGTAACCATGGCTATCAACCATGTCCAACCCAATTCCACGGCCCTCTTCCACAACCGTGTGGGCCTTCTCCCATCACCAGGGTTGCCTTGATTCATATAAAATATTTTAAGGTTATCACTTATAATTTGGCAATATGTTGATTCTGATCTCACCCAAGGTGATATACCCAGCCACATCTCTACCACACAGGCCAGAGCAGGTACAACCCTATCAGGCCCCAACGGTCTCCTCCAAGGCACCAATCACTGCATCGTCACACAGGTCTCGAACGGTAGCTAACCGTCCCGAGAAAATGGAGATAATACATCAATTGCCACCATCGGTTATGGAAGTAGACATACTACAATTCACTAACCGAATCACGGCGAGTAGCTAGCTTATGTCACTCGATTCGGTTATGAGTACATAACACTCCATACTCCCTAACCGAACCCTGAGCACATAACACTCCTACTCTCATCCTCATTTTATATCATTGGCGTGTTTGACAATTAATAACATTCATATACAACAACACCTGCATAAACAATAATCCACACAACGTCTACCATGCAGTAGTACCTCGAGTATGCAAAACTATCACACAATCTCTACCATGCAATACTCATGCATAAACAATAACTAATGCAATACCTAACATGCATCTCTATCACATACATAATCAATAATCAACACTATGCCTAACGTGAATACTAACATATGCATATTCGGTAATCAACTAGTACCTAACGTGCATATATAGAATGCATAATTCAACCTTATACTAATCCAATCAAGCAATAAAGCAATAAATCAATCATGTGAGGAGCTGAGGATTTTAATAGCCTAATAACAAGCTAATCAATCCAACATAATAACCATGTAAAATAATTCTACCGAAAGTCGGGCATTATAACGGTAAGCATAGAACGACTAAGTGTGAGAACCTAACCTCTAAAGAATAGTAATTAAAGACTTAAATAGAGTCTTATAACTAATTATGACTAATCCTACCTTTGTTTTGCAGGCGCTAATCGCATAACACCAACATAACCTCGACTCACCTTTGCCTTAACTATTTGCGGAAGATTGGACTTCAAGTTTCTCGGGGCTATTCTCCTAGCACTTAAGGGCCATCCCTACGGTTTATTGTGATATTTGCTGTGGTTTTTCTGTGGGAAATAAGTGAGGAGAGTCTAGGTATATATAGGTTCGAAATGGCTTAGTCATGGGAACACATGTCATTGCCTAAGATCATGTGTTGCCACCAAAGGACATGTGGTACCACCAAGACACCAAGCTGTCCTATAAGTTGCCACACGTCATTGGATACACTAAGAGCAGTCTAAGATCCACCAAACCAAGCTGAAGGTGGAGGGTCGATGCCACTCTTGGCTCACACAACAACACTTGTCTCCATGGACACTAAGATGGGCTAATTGGGCAACATGTGGGCAATGAGGTGGAAGGAAAGAAAGACCAAGAACTAGGCTGTTGACACAACTTCCTTGAGGTATAATAGAGGCCTTCCACGTCCCTTTAAAGTTGCCAACAATTCTGGACATGAGGCACACTCCAAAATAGCCACTTGTCTCCAAAGACACTAATTGTGATTTCATTGGTTTAGGCAAGCAAGAGGTGTAGCCATGGCTTGGAGAGATATTGTGGTGTTGAAATCACTTCCTTGACTCACTCTTAACATCCTTGAGTTGTCCTAAACTCGTTGGTGTCTGGTCCAATTAGATTCTAACACAAAGTGAGGTGCTTAGCACCTTTGACGTGCTTACGCTTTCGACACGCTCGTTACAAACGCCTATGTGTGTCGAATAATCTCAGTCACCTATCTGCTAACCAAAGGCTAGCTCGTGAGGTCGCAAATCGGGTCATTCGAGCATTACAGTTCCATCTGTTCGAACCTTGACGTGCTTAAGTCTAATCTTTTTGTCTCAAATTTCAAAATATGATATATATCCTTAAGTTAAGACTTCTCATCCATATTAGATTGATCATTGACCTTGGATATGATCTACAAGCCTATGGCTTACCCGCAGCCTTACTTTAACGCATTCGGATCGAACTAGAATTAAGTCACCATTCGATTGGCATTTTCGGGAAATTCAATCCTCTTTATTATTTTCCATTGTTTCTTTGGGTTATAGATACGCTAATATCTTTTGATGATTCACCATTAATTTTGGTTCGAAATCGTTCATCTTTGCTACTTGGCCTTATACGCCCTTTATTTACTATGGTTCCTTCCATTGAGCCTTGGCCAACTTCTTTTATTTTCTTGGCTACATTTAGGCCTAGATGAGGGTCATTACATTCATCCCCCCCCCCCCTTCCAATAATTTTCNTTGTGATCGGTGCTTCTTTTCTCCTTTCTTGATGTAGTGATCTCATCTTTGTGTAGTCTTCCTTTAGGTATTACCTGTTAGTCTATCTAGGATTTTCTGGGGTATTCTGTCCTTGATTCCCATGGTTAGCTATTCCTTGACTTCCATAATGGATATTGCTCTTGTATTCCTTGCTTCTGTTTCCTCCGTGCTCATTTCCATCCTTGGGTCCTTGGCCTCCATTTGACACTTCTATCGTAACCATGTCCTTTGGTTATGGTGCCATCATTATTTTCTTGCAACCTCTGAATGACTTGATCATTGCATTATTTCTATAGACCTTTCTTTTGCCTCTCTACCTTGTCCCGCAATTTTCCTCGAACTCGCCATCCTCAATTTTCTGATAAGATTCATGTGAGTAATACACAACTATTTTGTTCCCTTATCCTCTAGGTTATTTCCTCTAACATTTGGCTCATCTCCCTTCATAGCTCAACTTTGGGTATCCACCTAAGCCTCATACCAGCGACCTAAGCTCCTTTCCCTTATGTGGTTTCCCTCTACTTGTTACCTGCAAAACAGAAGGTCTAGTGAGCAACTAATTTTCTCAGTGAGTTGAGGTTCCCTTAACATGAATAAGAAGTCCCAATCCAAACCCAAAATAACAATCAACACATAGCAAGCAAATGCAATGCATGCGAAACATAAAATAACGTGATACCACTACCACTCTCTTCATATCATTCTCCTCACCACCACCACCACCCTCATCACTCAACACCCTCAATGGTCATCCACCTCGTCTATAAACCAAGTCACACAGACTCTCCTAAGGTTCAATAGACTACATTGCATCGTCATGCCTAGCACCATCTCTTAGTGCTAAAAAAAAGGAATTATGATGATCGACCATACACTCACTCATTCACTCACTCACTCATTCACTCACTCACTCATTCATTACTAACCTTTAGAACCACAACACTTCAGTCACCATTGTGTTCTAACAAGTAACCATGGCTATCAACCATGTCCAACCCAATTCCACGGCCCTCTTCCACCACTGTGTGACCCTTTTCTCATCACCAGGGTTGCCTTGATTCATATACTATATTTTAAGGTTATCACTTATAATTTGGCAATATGTTGATTCTGATCTCACCAAAGGTGATGTACCCAGCCACATCTCTACCACACAGGCCAGAGTAGGTACAACCCTATTAGGCCCCAACCATCTCCTCCATAGCGCCAATCACTGCATCGTCATGCAGGTCTCGGACGGTAGCTAACTAACTTGAGCAAATGGAGATAAGAAATCAATTGTCACCATCGGTTATAGAAGTAGACACACTACAATCAACTAACCGAATCACGGTGTGTAGCTAGCTTATGTCACTTAATCCGGTTATTAGTACATAACACTCCATAATCCCTAACCGAACCCTAAGCACATAACACTCCTACACCCGTCCTCATTGTATATCATTAGCGTGTTTGACAATTAATAACATTCATATACAACAACACCTGCATTAACAGTAATCCACACAATGTCTACCATGCAGTAGTACCTCGAGTATGCAACACTATCAGACAATCTCTACCATGCAATACTCATGCATAAAAAATAACCAATGCAATATCTAACATGCATCTCTATCACATGCATAATCAATAATCAACACCATGCCTAACGTGAATACTAACATATGCATATTCGATAATCAACTAGTACCTAACGTGCATATATATAATGCATAATTCAACCTTATACTAATCCAATCAAGCAATCAAGTGAGCAGCTGAGGAATTTAACGGCCTAATAACCAGCTAATCAATCCAACATAATAACCATGTAAAATAATTCTACCAAAAAACAGGCATTATAACGGTAAGCGTAGAACGACTAAGTGTGAGAATCTAACCTCTAAAGAATAGTAATTAAAAACTTAAATAGAGTCTTCTAACCTCGACTCACCTTTGCCTGGATTATTTGCGGGAGATTGGACTTCGAGTTTCTCAGGGCTATTCTCCTAGCACCTAAGGGCCATCTGATGACTCTGAATTTTCATGATTTTTACTTATAAATTAGCATCGATTCTGAGGTCTTAAAGCATGCATACATCACATTTATGGTCGATTTCACTAAGTT
>OVBE01010992.1:0-14521 GCA_900406425.1 Iberis pinnata
GATTGGAAATCACTAGTTGAGAATGAAACAGGAAAGAAAGTCAGATGCCTAAGAACAAATAATTTGTTGGAGTATTGTAACAACAGATTTGAGACATTTTGTAGGGAAGCTGGAATTACAAGACACAGAACATGTACATATACGCCTCAGCAGAACGGTATTTCAAAAAGGATGAAGAGAACGATTATGAATAAAGTGAGATGTATGTTACCAGAAAGTGGCATGGAAGAGAAGTTTTGGGCAGAAGCTGCATCAACAGCAGTTTATTTGATTAATAACATCACCCAGTTCAGCCATTGGATTCAAAGTACCAGAAGAACTTTGGTCAGGAGTTAAGCCTAAATTGAATCATCTCAGAAGATTTGGATGTGCAGCGTTTGTTCATACAGTACAGTCTAAGATCAGTCCTAGAGCAGTTAAGGGGTATTTTGTGGGTTATCCTCAAGGCACAAAAGGTTTCATAGTTTGGGTTCCAGATCAGAATCTGTGTGTTGTCAGCAGAAACGTGATATTCCATGAAGAAGAGGTTTTCAAAGATAAATCAGAGCTGGTAACAGATTCAGGAACAGAGAGTCAGAAAGAAATCAGGAACAGAACAGTTACTTTTGATCCAGATTTAATCAAAGGACCTACAGATCCAACACCTAAAGAAGTCACAAATTCAGGTGCAGTTCAGAATATTGAAGATAGAGATACTTCAGATTCAGGTGGAGTTACACCAGGATCAGCTAGAACTCATAATGTACAAGAGGAATCAGATTCAGAACTAGAACATTATGAGGAAACAGAACCTACTTAAACAGACCTAGATACTTATCTTCTAGCAAGAGATAGAACTAGAAGACAGAGAAAACCACCTTCAAAGTATGATGATTTTGA
Organism: Iberis pinnata; assembly: GCA_900406425.1. NCBI lineage: Eukaryota > Viridiplantae > Streptophyta > Magnoliopsida > Brassicales > Brassicaceae > Iberis > Iberis pinnata. The sequence continues at coordinate 880 of OVBE01010992.1, forward strand.
TGTAGTGGCTTATGCATTATCAGCTGCAGAGGATGTTGAGTTAGAAGAACCTAGTTCATATGCAGAAGCTATGAGGAGTGAAAATGCAAATGATTGGAAGATAGCATGTGTGGAAGAAATGGATTCATTGAGCAGAAACAATACGTGGCAAATTGTTCAAAGACCAGAAAAGAAGAGGATTATTGGTTGCAAATGGGTGTTCAAGAAGAAGCCAGGTATTCCCGGAGTTGAGAAGCCTAGGTTTAAAGCTAGATTGGTGGCTAAAGGATTTTTTCAAGTAAAAAGAGTTGATTACACAGAAGTATTTGCTCCGGTTGTGAAACTTGTATCCATCAAGATAATGCTTTCACTAGTAGCCAATCAAGATTTTGATCTTGACCAATTAGATGTTAAAACCGCGTTCTTAAATGGTACACTAGATGAAGAAATCTACATGGAGCAACCTGAAGGTTTCAGAGTGAAAGGAAAAGAAAACAGAGTTTGTCTACTTAAAAGATCACTCTATGGACTGAAACAATCACCTAGACAGTGGAACAAGAGATTTGATTGCTTCATGAAGGAACATAAATTCAAGCAGAGTCCATATGATCCATTTGTGTATATCAAGGGTTCAAATATTCAGGAATCCGTTTATCTACTTATATACGTGGATGACATGTTAGTTTCTTCAAAAGATTCAGCTGGAATTTAGAGTTTGAAGAACAATTTGATGAAAGAATTTGAGATGAAAGATTTGGGATTTGCTACAAGAATTTTGAGAATGGATATTTTCAGAGAGATAGGAAGAAAGGGATCCTAAAGCTTTCACAAGGAAAGTATATAGAGAAAGTCTTAAAGGTTTTCAATATGTTAGACTACAAACCAGTAGTTACACCACTTGGTTCACAGTTCAAGTTAAAAAACCTAAGTGAATCAGAGTTAGAAATTGAATCAAAGCTAATGTCAGAGGTCCCTTATGCAAGCGCAGTGGGAAGCCTCATGTATGCCATGGTTGGTTCACGACCTGATCTAGCACACTCAGTTGGTGTGGTTAGTAGGTTTATGAGTAAACCTGGCCGTCACCATTGGCAAGCAGTTAAGTGGATTTTAAGATATCTTAAAGGTTCAAGTGACATTAGTTTGACATTTACTAAAGATTCAGAGTTCAAAGTTGAGGGGCTTTGTGATTCAGATTATGCTACAGATTTAGACAGAAGAAGATCCATTACATGCTACATTTTCCAAGTGGGAGGCAATACAGTAAGCTGGAGATCAAGTCTCCAGCAAGTAGTTGCACTTTCAACCACAGAGGCTGAGTATATGGCTTTAGGCGAAGCAGTTAAAGAAGCAATTTGGTTGAAAGGAATGGTTGAAAATTTAGGGTTCATTCAAGACAAAATCAAAGTTCATTGCGTTTCACAGAGTGCAATTTATCTAGCAAAGAACGGTGTTTTCATGAAAGAACTAAACATATAGCAGTCAAGTGGCATTTTATTAGAGATGAAATCACAGAAGGAACAGTTGAAGTTTTAAAAATTCACACAAGTTTAAACCCTGCGGATCTACTCACTAAGAACTTACCCGGAAAAGCCTTTGAGAAAGGCTTACTTACCTTGAAGCTGGTTGAGTGAGCAGAAGGCGGCTCCGTCTGCTTGGTGTGTTGACTGTTCAGATTCTTCACTTTGCAGACATGAAGGAGCAAAGCAAAGAGGTTAGTGGTGATCTCAGGTAAAAAAGAAAGAATCAGAAGTTTATGAGTTATGGGTTATCCATCAGTAAAGTTCATAAATCAGAATTCGGTAAGTATAAGAGACATGCAAGAGTCTGAAAGGTTACCTTTTGGTATTCTTTAGGTTGTTATGCATCAGATCTACAGATCCTCATCAGTTGTCGTTTCGTCTTTAGCCTCGGGTTGTGAAGGAAAATTTATCCTCAGTACATGCATGCAAAGATCGAGTTAGTAAATCAAGAGTTATACTGAAGTATCAAAGTAAAAGCTAAAAGTTTAGTCTTTTACCTAGATCCTTCAAAGTTTATGCTCCAGAAAGGTTTTCTTCTTGGTCAGTTACTGCAAAAAGGGTATAAAAACAGCAAGAATAAGAGTCAGAAGTCGGAAACAAGGTTGTTTAGAGGTGTAGAAGAAGAGTTAAGAATACTTACTGGTTTTTTCTGTACGAATGTTGCTTCTGGGTTCTTCTCAGATGGTTGAGAGTTCGCCGGAGTATGATGGTTAATCGGAGGAAGTTTTTTCGTCGCAGACGAAGAAGTCGAAAAGATGTCACAGCCGACAGAGAGATAAAGATGAAGTCGACAGTTTTTAGGGAAAAATGACCTAAGGTGGAGATTGTGAGCTTATATAGCTCATTCCTTTGCCCTAATAAAGTTGGGCCTGCGCAAGATAGAAGCCCAAAACGTGATTGTCTTGTGCGGATGGGCTCTTAAGTTTTCCTTAGTCCAGAAGTCTGATCCAGTAAGTTGTTCTAGTTGTTATTAATATAACAACTTGCAGTTACATGGACATAGATATAAAAGGCCCAATAACGATCTTCTTCAAGATTTAGACGAGATAATTTTCACAGAGCTGAGAGAGAGAGTTTCTCTGATCAGAGCCAAGGAGAGGACATTGACGTGTGATCGGGAGTTTATCAGAAGTTCTAATTCAGGTGTATCGGTGCTTTTTTAGTCTTCTTTCCTTATTGCTCTTGAAATCTGTAAAAACAAAGGAGCTAGGGTTAGATTACGTTAAGGAACTTATCTCATCATTGTAATCGAATTCTTATCTAAAGCATAGTGAAATCTTGGAGAGTATAAACTCTCCCCCAGATGTACCGAAAGGGAACTGGGATATCAAATCTCTTGTGTTCAATTTTTTCATTACAATTTCTTGAGTTTCAAGCAAAGCAACAAAACATTAACAGTTTCATAGCTTCGACGGTTTATACTATACGATGACCCAATGTCTAAACTTGTGAGTCTCAAACATGCTACAAAATTATTTGAAGAGTTTCATGAAAAATTCGAGTCTGCTCTCACTTGTTTGTCGTTAATGCCGGCTCAAGCCTTAAGCATCTTCCTCCCCAACCTCAATCCCCATCTCGGCTTACATGTGTGACAGTTTCACACAAGCACAATAGCTAAAGCAGCTCGCCTTGTTAAGCTTCACGTAAAATATCTGTCCATTAGTCCCAAAAATTCCAGAGTTCCTTTCAGTCCTTCCCATCACCAGAAAACATCTTTCCAATCCAACACCACTTCCTACTACTCACCAAAACACCCAAACACTTCTCAACTACTACCTACTCCCAAATACACTCCCAAACCTCCTAATAAACCAACTCGCAAATTTTCATATGAGGAGATGCAAGAACGACGTAACAAGGGCTTATGTATGTTTTGTGAAGAGGCTTATTCTCCATGTCACCATTTGAAGCATAAACAGAATCAAATATTTACAATGGAAGGTGAAAAGGACGATTCCTCTGATTTGGAAGAAGAAACACATGACATTACTCCAAACACTTCTCATGAACTTTCTACAGATGTTCCCCCTACTATTTCTGTTAATGCGTTGAATGGGTGTGCAACATTTAACTGTATGCGTGTGGTAGGGTATTGTGGCAAGCAAAAATTATAGATTTTCATTGATCCAGGAAGAATACATAATTTCTTGGACTTATCCATTTCTAAGGAATTACAATATTTACTGGCGAAAGTACCTTCTTTATCTGTTGCTGCGACTAATGGAAACAAAATGTTGTCTGGTTTTAGGTGTTCTGCGTTCACCTAGAAGGTTCAAGGCTACGTTTTCACTACCGAAGTCCATATTTTGCCGTTGGATTGTTGCGATTTGGTGCTTGGTGTGCAATGGATCACTACATCGGGTCCAATTTTGTGGGATTTTCCAACTTAAGAATGGAGTTTACCATTGTAGAGAGACGTTATGTTCTCCGGTGTTTTGTCAAAACAGGTGGTAAGGTGATCAATGGGGGAAATCTAAATAAGGGAATTGGCGTTGTTCTAATGCAGAGGAACCACCCTATATGCTTTATCAGCAGAGCTTTGGGACCGAAACACCAAACTATCTCTGTTTACGAGAAAGAGCTGATTGTTGTTGTGCACACGGTGCAATCATCGAGTGCTTACCTTGCTCACAACCACTTTATCATCAAGACAGATCATAAGAGTCTTAAGTTCCTTATTGATCAGAAAGTTAATACCCCTTTCCAAGATATGTGGCTTGCTAAGCTTATGGGTTATTCTTTTGAGATACAATATAAACAGGTAAGGAAAACGTGGTAGTAGATGCTCTTGCACGTGTCACCGGTTTTGAGCTCCTCGATATCACGTTATGTCAAGCTCATGATGGTTTTTCTGATTTAATCAAATCTTTGTGGCAATCAGATCCCTCTTTAGAGGCCCTTATACATGATTTACAGAAAGATCCCAAGTCTCACCCATCTTTCTCTTACACTAATGCGGAGTTACGACGCAGAGGAAAGCTTGTTATTGGTGATAATACAAAAGTCAAGCTCCATATTTATAAATGGCTTCATGACTCCGCACTTGTTGGCCATTCAGGCTGTGATTCTACACTCCACATGATCAAGTCTCTCTTTTATCGGCCTAAAATGAGTTTGGCAATGCATAATTATGTGCGCAACTGTGAAATCTGTCAGCGTAATAGATATGATTACTCAGCAAAACCAGGTCTATTTAATCCTCTTCCTCTCTTGGTGTTTAGGAATCCAGTAGTCAGGATTTCATTGAAGGTCTTTCTCCTTCTAGCGATAAACATTGTATCTTGTTGTGGTTGATCAGCTTAGAAAGAATGCACATTTTGTCCCTATGTCTCATCTATATACAACTCTTGATGTCGGTCAACTGTTCTTGGATCACATCTTTAAGTTGCATAGGATGCCTAAAGATATCACAAGTGATCATGATCCTACTTTTCTCAGCAAAGTGTGGAAGGAGCTATTTTGGGTTCATGGGGTTGATTAGCATTTCTCTACCGCCTATCATCCTCAAACCGATGGCCAAACAGAGGTTACGAACAAGACACTTGAGACATATTTGTGTTGTATGACTTTGGATTCTCCTGTTTCTTGGTCAAAGTGGCTCACAATGGTCGAATGGTGGTATAACACCACTTACCATTCCGCTATTCATTGTACACCTTATGTGATTGTGTATGGGCAGCCACCACCGGCCCATCTCCCTTACTTGTTCGGGGAGAGCTCTTCCATTTTGCTGGACCGTAGCTTACGCAAACGTGAGGAGGTGATTAATTTGCTAAATTTTCATCTCCTCGGGTATTCAATATCGGCGTCAGTGTGTATCTCAAGCTCTAACCCTACCGCCAACCCTCACTCAAGAACCGCGCCATTCCTCACAAGCTGTCTCTTCGCTTCTACGACTCTTTTAAAATGCTCGAGAAAATTGGACCAGTAGCTTACAGACTTGAAATACCAACCAATGCTTTAATTCAAAATGTCTTCCATGTTAATCAATTGAACGTTGTCCAAATCCCTCCTCAACGTCTTCTTCTCTAACTTATTTCTTACTCATATATGGGCACTTCCAAGGAACCTGAGTTGGTTCTCTCCAAGAGGATGGTTAAGAGACATAATCAGGCTGTTACTAAGCTTTTGATCAAATGGAAAGGTGAACCAAAAGACAAGGCCACATGGGAATGCTACCAGAATTTCATAGCTCAACACCCTCATTTCATTCTCGAGGATAAGGATGTTCTCAACAAAAGGGTATTGTTGTAGGATTAAAGGATAGAGCTCAACAAGCAAAGATCATCATATGCTTTTATATATTTTGCTTTATCTTATCTTATGTATTTCGGGTTATATGTTATGTTGACCATGATGTCGGTTTAGTTTATTTCAGTATGATTGTAAGTGGTTTGTTTGTAAACCATTAGAAATCTACTTTTGTACATGAGAGTTAACTGTTTTCGAGTACTATCAATGAAAATAACAACCTTCTTCTCTATTTCTCTCTCTCTCTGTCTCCATTCTTAGCTATTGTTTTGTCGATAATTGTATTTATCTCTTGGAGATGAGATTCTTTTCCATAAATCACCTTTTGAGGTTTTTCTATTTTATCAACTCTTCGAATCTTCTTCGTTTTGGTCCTTGAGCTGATTTAATCTGATTTTCCGGCTTCAACCGGACAGAAACTTTTCAAGAGATAAAGACTCCGCCGAAGATCGCAATCATTATGGCAATAAAAGACAAAAAAATTAAAAAATTGTCCAAAAACATGGTTTCATCCATGTCCAATGGGCCTAAATGTTATGTGTTTGGATCCGAATTGTATCAAAGTCGATCCGAAATTGGCCGATTAAGATAAAGGGAATGCATAATATAATTATGTCATTTATTTCCGAGCTTCAATTTCATGGCTTCGGCGGTATCTGCAGTTCCTTCTTTGAATCCACCGCCAAGATTCTTACAAACCGTAATCCGATACCCTAATTCTCCGTTCTTCTCCTGGTCTTCTGTTTTGAGATTGCCGAATTCGAGAATTCGAATTTGCCAGCTTCAATCCCAGAAACCGCGGTTCAAAGTCCTCGTTTTGTCCGCTCAGTCCAGTTTCTTGAAAGGTTTGTCCGACGTCCTAATCACCTTATAATTTGTTAAATTAGTTTGTCGTGCTGTGAATTTAGGGTTTCTTGTTTATTTCTCTTGAATAGTTCTTAGAAGTGCGTGGAATATCGGAAAAGATGGAATCGAAACTGGAATCAACCTTGTACCTGTGGGCTCTCTCTTAGTCTTTGTCTTTACTGATCAAACTCATTTTTAAAATTTAGTCACAGACTCACATCTAGCTATGTTAATTATCCTCTTCTTATAAGGTGTATGTGCCTAGACCGGTTGCTAGAATCTCAGTGACAATTGCTGCATTGGCAGTTTCCTTCTTTGTTCTCAAATCGCTTCTATCAACAGCTTTCTTCGTATTGGTATGTAACGCCTTCCTTTATCTGTCATTCAAAGCTAGATTTCTAATGTGACAAAGCATATATATTGTCTTTTTCCGGGTTTTTTCAGGGTACTATGGGATTTGCGTATTTCTTATTCATAGCCTTAAACAAAGATGAAGCTCCTAAACAAAAAGGAGAAAATGGTAGTTCTGATTCCAAGCCCATGGATGATCCACTTAAAGAAGCAAACAAAATCATGGACAAGTACAAGTAGCTCGGTCTTTTTACTTGTAACTAATACTTCATAACCATAAAAATATGGTGTTCAATACAGTATTTGAAGTACAATAGACTATCAAGCTATCTTATCCCAGTAGACCAATTCAAGAGATAAGCTACAAATAATATAAGATTAATCAAAGAATACAATTAAGGGAGAAATAAGTTAATTAATAAACTTTAATTATTTTAAAATAGGAAACTACTTATAGGCTGTTGATACCGAGTTTGATATCTCGATTAAGGATCCGATTTCTGAACTTGACTTTGGTAAATTTTATCCCAAGTACGATGACGAATTCATGGGCCTAAGCTGAGCTCATTAATATGGGCCCGAGGACTCGAGATGGAATTTACCTCGACATGAGGCGGCTAATTGTAAATTAGGAAAATATTGTTTAAGAGAATATTTCCAAATATTTATGAGGAATATTATCTAAAGAGATTTAACCTAAATTCTCTATCATACATTTATAAATAGCAAATCTTAAGGTTAAATCTAGGGTATTCATTCAATAACATACACAAGAGAATTCTTTAAACTAAATTTGTCATTAAATTTTTTCGGGTTGAATTCTTGATTCAACAATAGGTGCCGTCTGTGGGGACCCTTCTTCACAATCGAAAAAGGGTCATGGTAATCTACCACCATGACTATTCACGCAACAATTAACAATTGACGATAGCCAGAATCATAGCGATCGAGAAAATACGTCAGTCACGGATAAAATCCTAAAAACTTCTGATGAAACTCACAACAAAAACGAGCATGACGAAGAACATGAAAAGGAGCGAGACAGAGATCGTGAAAGGAGTGCGACGGAGAACGTAAAAAGGAGCACGACGCAGATCACCGCCAAGATCAGGAACTAACCCGCTTGACAGTCATGTAGGCCCTCGAGCGGAGAAGAGAAGAAACAGCCCAATTCCAAGAGGAATTGTCGGAGATGAAGCTCAAGTGTGCAGCGATGTCCCGACTACTCGAGCGCAGTAACACTCCCCCGACTCGTCCTCGCGTAAACTGTCGGTTGTTCGACGAGATTCCACTAGATGACGACCTGAGGAGAGGAGGATTTCTAGCAAGGAATACCAAAGCAGAGCACCTCGACGGTAATCCAGGCGGACCACCGAGATTTGAAGAGCTGATTTTGCATCCAGGCACAAATCAAGTAAATTAGCTCCCAAATGCATTGGGCTGTCAGTTCGGCACCCGAACTTGATCGTGTCCTAGAAGAAGCATAGCGGACCCTGTTTAACAGAAGAACCACGAATACAGTAATAAGGCACATCAATAAGTTCAAAGTCTCGACGTCCGATGGAAGGAAGGATCCGCATAAATACCTGACCGCCTTTACCATAGCAACTGGATGAGCTAATTTCGCGGAAGATAAAGAGATGCCGGACTCTGCCAATTGTTCGTTAAAAATATGAGTGGGGCGGCACTTAGCTGGTTCTCTAACTTAACGTCGAATTATATCGGGAGTTTCCAACAGCTTTTTGCGGTCTTCATCAAATATTACTCGTTGTTCATTACTAAGCAAATCACCTCAGTCGACCTTTGGTGGTTATCTCAGGAACTCAAGGAGTCTCTCCAGACCTTCCTTGACAGATTTAAAACTATAGCTTCCCAGATAATCCTCAATAACGAGTCAACCATCGTCGTATTGTGGAAGTTGCTATGGTACGACTTCTGCTTCAAGGACGTGCTGTTGATAAAGCAAACACGAACTCTTGAAGATGCCCTCCACCGTTCAAGTCGGTTCATCAAAGTGGAAGAGGAGAGAGCTATCATGGCTAAAAAGCATCTCGATCAAAGGTTAGAAACAACACCCTCAAAGAAAAGTGTTAATCACCTCATTTAGCCAAAACATCACTTCACACGAAATTACTTATGCGAAAAAACTAAAGGAATCAACAGGTGATCGCCGAGCCAGGAACAACAAGTGGTAAGGCCACCCCGACAGAGGGAAACGACGAAGGATACTATGAATTTCACAAGAGAGAGAGGCACGCCATAGAAGAATGCAGGCACCTCCAGAAAATCCTTCTAGGGAAAAAAGCGGAGAAATCTTAGCCGAGTTGAATGGTAACCAAAGGAGAGGTCGAGGAAGAGGTCGCAGAAAAGTAAACCACACGCAAGTTGTAGCTAGACAGCTCGTAGTCGATGACATGATTTCCCCGCAAGGACAACACCAATGTGATGATTACGACAACGAAGACGAAGATGTACGCGATGACATGCTCCCGAATCCTCGGCGAAGAATACATGTAATATTGATAAGGCAATGCATAGATTCCATCAGATCAATTAAAGATTCGAGTCGTCAGGCCTCTATCGCGGAAAAATTCACACCAAATGCCATCCTCAGAACACACTCAACCATGCCACTTCGATTTACCAATAGCAACACTTACGGGCTAAGCACTCCCCATAATGATTTCCTAGTTATCGAGCTCGTCATCACAACCACGGAAGTGTCAAAAATCCTCATCGACACCGGCAGCTCGGTAGACATCATTTTTAAAGACACGTTAACTAAGATTGAAATCGATGATAGCGCCATCAAGACCACGATTCACCCCTTCACAAGTTTTAGCGGTGATCTCAGACCAAACTCACCAAGTTCATGGTAATTGACAAGCACCCGGCCGAAACGCTACCAGAACACATGTTATTAGGGGAAATCAAAGAGCCGCCTGAACATGCTTCCTCACCGAACATAAGCAACGGGCGCAAACCATCTTATATCAACCACAACACCCAGGGGGAACTGAATGATGAAGTCGGCATCAAAGAAGAAAAACCAGACATGAATATAGGCATCGTAAGCAATCTGGATAGCGAGCTATGCGAACAACTCATCGTTTTCTTGAAGAACAACACCTCGACATTTGCACGGTCAATGAATTGAATAGATCCCACGATTACCTGTCACAAACTGAATGTAAACCCTACTTTCAAGCCTATAAAGAAAAAACAAAGAAATTTAAATCCCGAGCGCTCTTCGGCAGTGAATGATGAGGTTGATCGACTCTTAAAGGCAGGTTCTATCTTCGATGTCAAATATGGGAAATGACAACTATGCATCAACTTCACAGACCTTAATAAAGTCTGCCCAAAGGATTGTTTCCCATTACCGCACATCGACAGTCTAGTGGAAGCAACCGCCGGAAACAAACTACTCTCTTTCGTGGTTGTCTTTTCGGGATACAACCAGATAATGATGCACCCTGGTGATAGGGAAAAGACATCATTCATTACAGATCGCCACAGACTACTAAAAATTCATGCCGTTCGGACTTAAAAATGCAGGGGAGACTTACCAACGATTGGTGAACCGTATGTTTGTAAGTCACGTCGTTCGTACAAATGGAAGTCTATATTGACGATATGCTTTTCAAATCACTCATTGCCAAGGACCACATCTGACGTTTACAAGACTGCTTCAGCATACTCAATCAATACAACATGAAGCTCAATCCATCTAAATGTCCTTTCAGAGTCACGTTAGGTGAATTCGTCGGTTACATGGTCACAAAGCGAGGCATCAAAGCAAACTCGAAGCAAATAACGGCTCCCACCGACCTTCCTTATTCTAAAAATCATAAGGAAGTTCAAAGTTTCATCGGTCGCATTACCACGCTCAATCGATTCATCTCTCGCTCCACCGACCAGTGTCTCCTCTTCTATCAATTACTAAAAGGGAACATAAGATTCGAATGGGATAGCGAATGCGAAAAAGCATTCGAACTACTGAAGGAGAAACATTTTTCCTCTACATCTTGGTGTCCGCATTCGGGGTAAATGGCGTTCTCGTCAAGGAAGATTGCAACAAGCAACGCCCGATATACTACGTCAGCAAAACTCTGAAACGGGCTGAACTTAAATACCCGATCATGGAGAAGCTCGCATCCACATTTTTCACCACTGCACCGAAGTTGCGCCCATACTTTCAATCCCATCTCATCGTCGTATTGACGACCTACCCAATCTGCACCATCCTGCATAACCCGACACAATCCAGAATAATGATCAAATGGGCAATCGAGCTCAGCAAAATATGACAAAGAGTATCGCGGATGAACAAGCGCAAAAAGTTAAGTAATAATTGAATTCATCATGAAATTACCACCTGAGCTCGCGAATAAACAAGCAAGCGAGGAAATTTGGAAACTGTATGTCGACGGGTACTCCTGCCGGCATGGCGTCGGCATTGGCATCCAACTCCAATCACCAACATGCAAAGTCTTTGAGCATTCCTCGCGAGAGGCCTCGGTTCCAAGCAATTTCATGCCTTTTACGACTCACAACTACTCGCTAGTCAATTCAACAGGGACTACAACACCAAAAACGAACGAATGGATAAATACCTCGCGGTGCTTAGGCAGGTCGCAGCGCAGTTTGATGTTTGACAGATCACAAAAATCCTAAGAATGGATATTGAATTGCCGACGCGTTAGCTGCAATCGCATCAGTACCTAAGGAGCGAAGATAGATTCCCATCGATGTAATTGAGTAGCCAAGCATACACCCCGACGTCAGCGTTGACCAGGCCATAGATATGGACATTGATGGGGTCACTACCAATGATTAGCGAACCGAAATCCTCAACTACCTACTCACATGCGCCATTCCAAATGAAAAATTGCAAGCACGTCGCCTCAAGGCACGAAGTGAAAATTACACCATAGTCGACCAAGCCTTATATCGGAAAAGCACGCACATTATACTCCGGACCAGTGTCAACAAAGACAAAGCCACAAGGATCATGGCCGAAACCCATGAAGGGGCTGGCGGTAATCACTCCAGAGGACATTTTCTTGCTCTTCGGATAAGACGGCATGGACACTATTGGCCAACTATGACCACTGATTGCGACGACTACGACCAACATTACGAACAGTGTCAATGACATGCATCCTCAACCACACACCTACAAAAATGCTCAGATCGGCAATAACCCCGTATCCATTCATTCTTTAAGGGATGGGCGTTGTTGGACCTTTCCCTGAATCAAGGAAAAAGAAGTAGCTACTCGTCATGACTGACTATTTTACCAAATGGGTCGAGGCAGAAGCTTACTCCAAGATACTAACCGATAAGGTTCAGAATTTTGTCTAGAAGAACATCATCTACCGACACGGATTGCCGTATGAAATCATCACGGATAACGACACCAATTTTTTTCTCAAAAGTGTTCGTCGACTTCGATCAACTATGGAAGATATATCTAAATCAAGCTACTCCTCGCTATCCTCTGAGCAACATCCAATCCGAAGCCACAAATAAAGCAATCGTGGATGGCGTACTTTGGTCATATCGGACCACTCCTCGCCCATCAACAAATAGCACTTCTTTCTCCATATCCCATGAGATCGAAGCTCTCGTTCCAGTCAAGGTCAACGTAAATATGATTCGTCGAGTCATCATGCCTTGCGATGTCAATTTCAATAAGGAACACCTATAAGATCACCTCGATGATCTCGAAGAAGAACACAAAAAATCCCTGCTATGATTACATAATTACCAGTTAGCCACAACTCGGTATTATAACAAGAACGTCAAAACATGGCGATTCGTCGAAAGAGAGCTAGTTCTCCGTAAAACCTTTACTAATACCGCTGAACATAAGGCAGGAAAGCTCGGCGTAAGATGGGAAGGCCCTTACCTGGTATCCCGAGTCATGAAAGATGGGGTCTATGAGCTCATGACTATGGCAGAAAAACCAACTCATCACTCTTGGAACGCCAGTAAACTGAAGAAATACTATTTTTTAAAAAAGAACTATGGATGGCTTGATCTCGACATGTGGGTATGTAGACAGCCTCAACGAGGTGCAGCTATCCCCCTCAAACCAAAGGGGGAGGGGGGGGGGTATAAACCTTCCCTTTATCAAATAAATAAAAGGACGTTTTGTCACTTACCCTCCATAAATCCAAAATATTATCGCAACACGAATCAAAAGTCAGCTCGGATCACTAAGGAAACATGTCGACCCCTAGCTCGACTTCATCAAAATTTTTTGTAAATAAGGAATAAACAAAAGCCGTAAATATGCACCGAGATCCTGGCAGACTCGGATTTTAAAGAGAATAAAAACTTAAACTTAAGTCAAAAGCCGAGTTCCGACTCGAATATATCTCGAGACCTAAAACTCATAATTCAAGAGTTTTATTGCGGTCAATATATCTTCCAAATAAAAATTTATTTGATCCCTCATGATAGTAAGATTTTTACGTGTCAATTCCTATTATACTATCATTGTCATTATAGTAAATAGGTTATCAATCCAAATGGGTGCAGACATTAACCACTCTAGATGCAATGGATTCTACTAATTCAAGTCAAGTATTGAAAATTGGTTTTTCTAACAATTCCTAAGCAAATGAGCAAAACATACATGAAGTAAATAAAAACAAGTGAATTAACGTGCACAAACAAAAACTAAA
>OVBE01010993.1:0-14520 GCA_900406425.1 Iberis pinnata
TCGAACAGAACATGGGTTGCCACACCACCCATACTTATGGTCCCTACACATTTATTCTGGAATGCTAAGGTTCCATACAATTTTATTTATTTTTCAAGCACATTCTTACTTAGAGATTTTAAAGATGAGTGACAATAACTCACCAGTAATCAGCTTTGCGGATGTGCTTGGTCCCACAAAGGTTATCCGGATCATGTATATTGACCACGCATGTCACATAACGACATCATAGCCTTCGCACAACCCGTATCTAGCCACAAAGGGTATGTAGATCATGTACAACAACCACGAAGGTCATTATAACACAGAAAATAGGCACTCAATGCCACTAGACTATCACGCAAAAAGTCTAAGGTTCAGATAAATCGCACTCACCTTTGAAATTGTCCCAAACTGACTGATCTCTTCGGTTCACAGATTGCTCAAGCTCAACAGACTGCTTCTCACGGTTTAATCCTTGCTTTTCACGGACTTCTTCTTCAAAACAGGAACTTTTGCTTTATATGGGAGTTTTCTCTCTTAAGACTGATACATTCGTGATGAAGAGAGAAAGAAACCCAAAGGTGAAGAAAAAGGCTCAAGATGCTTGGAACTGGTCTAGTCAGAACAAGCCACGTCTTGCTTCCGCATTCTGAACTGGCACATTGGTCCAACCAGACAGACACAATACACGCTGGTAACATCCAACCAGACTGACTGCTCCCTGGCAACCTGTTCCGATCAGACTGACTGACAGGTTGCTCGCTGGTAAGTTGTTCCGATCAGACTGACTGACTGGTTGCTCTCTAGCAAGCTATTCCGATCAGACAGACTGATTGACTGGTTGCTCGCTGGCAAGCTGTTCCAATCAAACTGACTGACTGGTCGAACACACTCTAATTTTTCTCGAAAATTAGCTTCTTTTCCGCATGATAACCCAACTATGCGCAACATCAAATAAACTGCGCATGGTTCAGTTCACATCCAAGCATCCTGATTTATCCTCGACCAGTTTGTACATTTACTCGGAAAAACTATCCCTTAACTGATTTTCTTAGCATCTTAATGCATATTTTAGTCTAACCACTCAGTTCTTGACTGATTCACTTGCATACTCGGATTCTCAGCACCTTGATCATGATCCAGTATGTGGGTTAGACTAGTGACTAATCTAGATTATCTGGATGGTCAAGATAGTCTAATAAGTATGTGGGTTGGACTAGTGATCAATTTGGGTGAATCCAAGTGGTCAGGGTAGTCTAACCAGCCCGTTTTATTGTTATGTGTTGATGTTCTTAGGGAACCATATATGTTTATGTGTTTAAGTGGGACGGAATAAACCATTCTCACTAAGCAAAGTGTATTTCTTATGCCTCATTTGTGGTCACATGTAATGCTAAGAATGAGAAGCATACGGAACAAGGGCAACGTTAAGGAAGGGATGGTGGATATATGTATAGTTTTGGGTAGATAAAACTTAGTTGTTCAATGTAATGTTTTAGATTTTGTAGCAAACTAGCATGTGAACTGAACTAGTTAAATCTATCTAATAAGAATGCATGTTTCAAATTTAAGAACTCTGAAAGAAACAAAAAACGCATGAAAACGACTAAGTATAGAATAAAACCTCTAAGGTATGTGATCGTTTGGATTTCCGGACAGTTGAACGTTTGGATTTCCAAACGGTAAGCCGTTTGGCCTATAAGTTCAGTGTAGTTGGGGTGTTGCAAAGTGGTATTAGAGTACAATTATGATTCTAGGATAAGTTCTAGAATAAGATGGGTTAGTGGGAAAATTCATCATTCATGTTGCCTTTGCCACGGTAAGACTCCTCATTTCCATTCTGTGTGTGTGAAAAGTTAGTCTTGAGGCTAAGTTCCCATTGAATCTGTTTGCAGATGGCACAAAATAATAACGATGGGAATCCAGGTAATGGTGGCAACGGGAATTTAGGCAATGTTTCCAGAAATAAAAATGCGGGTGGTAATGTGAATACGCCTGCTGGTGGAATTGGTGGTGCAGTGGGTGGTGCACAAGTGGGACTTGAAACGGTCCTGACTTTGCAAGCACAAGTACTAGAGAGACTTCCTGGAGTTCGAGCTGCTCCAGTAGTTCAACCGCAAGTGGTGGATAATCCACCTAATGCCGAATTGGAAGCTGATGTTGTTGTTGACGAAGGTCCTTCTTACCTCAAGGTGATGGACCACATGCAACATTTGGCCACAAAGTATGCAAGACATGATGCTTGTTAGGCATCACGATCATGTTTCCCAAGCATGATCTGAGGGGGTTTACTAAGCNCCAACTGGTCCAGCCGTCAACTATCACCACTCCCTACATAGCATTATTGACAAATTTTGGACTTCCACCAGAAGACATTGAAATGTCTGAGGAGTCACTGGCTTATTTATAATTAATTATGATAAGCCAATGCTTAAACACTCAAACAAATCATGTTCTTTTCCCATCCAACTTCCAACACCTAGTCAAATTTTGCATTCCTCACGAAGTAACTTGACTTTCCTTTGATTCTTCCGGATTAATGCTTAACTTTAGGATTTTAACCTCTTTGCCCGAAGCATTTATCTTTTGACTCGGCCATCCAACCAATACTCTTTTACTTAGTGGTTTTCGAGTGCTACACTGTGCCCAGGCCTAATGGGCAATGGCAATCTTAGAAGCCCATCCCAAATGCGACGAGGCAGAGGCGTCAAAGGAACAATGCGCCTAGTCCTTATAGCCCTCATAAAACAGTGACCTACTAACCAAAACACCGAAGAAACAGTGCGCCTAGTCACATGTTCGGCGTAGCCGAATGATGACGAATAAGCACTATAAAAAGGGGAAGAAGTTCAACGGAAAAGAGGTCCGCAATTCTCAGAGAATAAATCTAGAGAGAAGTTTGAGAGAGAAATCGACGCCTTTAAACTTCTTACTCTTAGTGACCTCGTTGGGTCTGTCGACGACCTCACCTAACTTGTAATCACACCTTTCAAATACGAACTCAAATCAAGGGAAACCTTCACCTTAGATCCAACATTCGGCTACATTAAACATAAAACTGCTTTAGTCTAGTAGTACATGTATGCATCTACATTCTTAGTCCAAAGTCTAGGATCAACCTTGCTAGAGACCACGAATCATCGAACCATGCGCTAGGGGAGGAAGGCAAAAGAAACGAAAGAAAAAAAAGAGAAGGAAGATGTCGGCGAAGATAAAACAAGAGGTGTAACTAGTAAAACCTATTTGAGAGAAAAAATTAGGATTTGTTTCTGTGTTAAAATTCGTTCACACTCCATTTACCGCCATTAAACGAAGCAATATGATAAAATTATTTAAAAATTATAGTAGAACGGTAAATGCTAAGAACCTAACCGATTTTTGGGGTATAAATTCATCAATCATTTTGGGATTAATATTGGGTTATGTTTCAGTCTAGCTTTGTAGTCCAAATTAGTGTATGAGTCAGAGAAATACTTACTTGAACAATGTATGTTAATAATACCAACAAAATATTGGAATCCAATACCTTCATTTGATTTTTATTTTGTTACTATTTATGATTAAAACTAGTGACACTTATATATGCTTTAGGGTTACTAATTATTTGGGCTGACCCAGTTAAGTATTTGATTGTTTAAGATCCAATATTAAGTAGAGTTTTGGGCCTTGTAGTTAAAAGTTATGATCTTTAAGTACAATACTGATTTTGGGCACTCAGAAGTTATCTTCCTCATGAGGTCAATTTTCTTTACTTGTGTGGTTCTTGTGACCCGACCCACCATTTTTAGTTGTATTCTTTTAGGAAAAAAATAGACCCACCAATTTTGTAATAATAAATGTTTATAAAAGCATAAATACTAATTATTTACCTTCAATGATACGCTATCTGGTCGGTCCAAAGTTCTAAAAGAATTTAAGTAGCAAAAAAAAAGGATCATAAGCACCACACAGATGTGCGTATGATTGATTATACATTTGTCATTATAATATAATCAATCAAAAATCGACTTTCATTGCACATTTTGTCATGATTAACATCTTATGCCATACTTTATCGTAATAATGTTGTACTCTCATTGCACCGTAGTTTTGAAGTATCATTGTGTTTATTTTATACAAAAATTCTGATAAATTCCTGAAATTAAAAAGTAGTGAATGTATGGTTTTTAAAAGGACAGAAATAAAAGAATGATCTGAAAATGAACACGAGAAGGCGTCGTTAACGCACAGCACAAATTAATTTGTGTATCAAAAGACGTTTTGGTGTCTCTGTCATTTTTATTTTAGTTTATTCAAAAGAGGAAAAAAAGAATATGAGAAAATGTCAAAAAACGGCATCGTATGAATGAATGTCATGAAAAAAGCAGCCTCCGCCTTTCATTTTTATATATCTGAGAGAGACAAATCGGAAAAAAGAAACTGGATTTGGAGGTAATAAATTCAAATTCTTTTGAATGCTCTCTCTCTCTCGCTTCCAATCTGACTTCTCAAATCGAGATTAGAAAATGGCGGAGCAGAAGAGTAATAATAATAACACCAATAGGTGGAACTGGGAGGTGACTGGGTTCGAGCCCAGGAAGTCGTCTTCAACCGACGACGTTCTTCATCGGACACGACGTTACTCGATCCCTACGAACTCCCATCCACCGCACTCCTTAGAGCTTGCTTCTAAGGTTCAGTGTTTGAAGGAAAAAGTTCAGGTTCGAAAATTGCCTTTTTTTCCCAGTGAAATCGCCTCAATGTTTCTCCCAAATGGAGTTTATTTAGGGATTTCATCTCTAGAATCTGAATGTAACTGGGTTTTAATAAGTAATATGTTTTCCTTAAGTTACTTACGAGTTTGAAAATAAAGAAAGAGGATAATTTTAATGTTCGTTCATACGGGTATTAAGCTGAGTTAGTAGAGGTTTTCGGTAAATGCTATTGTGATTGTGTGATTAAGGATGATTGATGGCAGCTAACTATGGAAGAGTTCTCTGTTTGAAGCTACTACTTAAGAAAGAAAAAAATTGGGTTTTGGTTGAACAGATTGCAAAGGAGGATTATGTGGGATTGAGACAGGAAGCTATTGATCTCCAAGAGTATTCTAATGCAAAGCTTGAAAGGGTTACACGTTATTTAGGTGTTCTGGCTGATAAAAGTCGTAAACTGGGTAAGCTATCACTTCTATTCAGTGTAATTTTGTGGCAAAAGTTCAGATTTCTTTTGTTGAATTTATGGATAAGCAACGAGAAGCTAAAAAATTCTTGGCCTCTTATTCAATTTTGGAGTTTCATGTATCTATATCTAAGCTAAGAATTTCTTGGCCACTTATTTAATTTTGGAGTTTCATGTTATATATCTATAAGTCTTATGTGACAGTTTTTTGTTGCTGTTACCTGCTTCATGTTTTATTGTGGTGAAATTTTAGAAATGTGTTTTTGTTCACTTATCTGCATAGCCTATCACAGATCAATATGCCCTTGAGACTGAGGCTAGAATATCTCCACTTATCAATGAGAAGAAAAGATTGTTCAATGACTTATTGACGACCAAAGGTGCAAATCTTCCATAACCGACGTGATCAATCTTTCTCTATTTGTAGTTTTGTTGATATTCCCTACAACAGTTTGGATTGTTCTATATGACATGAATGTGCAGTTTATGTTTTACCTTTTAGGGAACGTAAAGTTATTTTGCCGAGCAAGACCCTTATTTGAAGACGAGGGTCCCTCTATTATTGAATTTCCTGATAATTGCACCATACGTGTAAACACTAGTGATGATACTTTGTCCAATCCCAAGAAGGAATTTGAATTTGACCGAGTTTATGGACCTCAAGTTGGACAAGGTGAGATACAATATTTCACTGCAAATAAAATCTAAACAAGTAGCAAGCATCCATACTTATAGTTTGCATATGTAGTCTATCTATATATTCCTTAGACTGTGGAACTTATTCTGTAAAATTGTTTCAGCTTCACTGTTCAGTGATGTCCAACCTTTTGTGCAATCCGCTCTGGATGGATCTAACGTCTCTATATTTGCCTATGGACAAACTAACGCGGGGAAGACATACACCATGGTTTCCCCTCATTTTGCTTTATCTCTGAGATTCTTAAAATTTATGTCTTGTTTGGTATTCGTATCACTAATGCTGTTATGCTTTTAGTATCTATATCGAGTGTTCAAAGCATTATCTTATTGATTTATGAGAGATTCCTATATCAGGCAATTGTTCTTTGTTAATTTGAGTTATATTTTGTTGACGTTTTCTCAGGAAGGATCCAAACAAGACAGTGGTTTATATGCTCGTTGTTTTAAGGAGCTTATTAACCTGGCCAATTCTGATTCAACTTCCACATCTCAGTTCAGTTTCTCTGTTTCAGTGTTTGAGCTCTATAACGAACAGGTGCGTCTGTTTTCCTTTTATGTCCTAATACTTGGTGTTAGTTTCCCTAATACTTGGTGTTAGTTTCACAAGTGAAACATATAATGGAAATTAAGTCCTTTCTAATCGAAAGACTTTCATTTCTTTTAGATTAGGGATTTACTCTCAAGTTGTAAGAGCAACTTGCCAAAAATCAATATGGGTGTACACGACTCCGTTATAGAACTCTCACAAGAAAAAGTTGATGATCCATCTGCGTTCTTGAGCATTCTGAAATCTGCATTTGAGAGTAGGGGGAATGATAAATCAAAGTCTAATGTGACCCATCTGTATGTTTTGTTTCACGCTTAACTCCGATTATGTGGATATAATTTTATGCCCATGATACTTTTTTGTATTTCTGCTCTCTTGCTAGGATTGTCTCAATACGCATCTGCTATAGCAACACAATTACGAGAGAAAAAGTAAATAGCAAACTCTCTTTAGTTGATCTTGCTGGTAGTGAAGGTTTAACTGTGGAAGATGACAATGGAGATCATGTGACTGATCTGCTCCATGTAACAAATTCGATTTCTGCGTAAGTTTAAGTATCCTTTCCCCTTTCCATCTTTTTGTTTGCTATTTTACAGTTGAATCCCATAGCTACCTTCTGCATCTTTGTTCTTCACGCATAGCCATTGCTTGTTTGAATCCATGGTTTCTTACCTTTACTTACTGCATATATCTTGATTCTGTAGGCTTGGAGATGTTTTATCATCTTTAACGTCAAAAAAGGATACCATTCCTTACGAGAATTCATTTCTTACAAGAATACTTGCGGATTCACTAGGTAAATGATTCTGCTTTCTAGTGCATGTGTCTTTATGTTTTCTTCTAATTATACTTTCCTTGTGTTGAGGATTTTTCCTTAGTGCTTGAAGTTTTTTTCAAATGAGAACAATTTTGTGTACTGTGCAGGGGGAAGCTCCAAAACATTAATGATCGTCAACATATGTCCAAGTGCACGGAACTTATCGGAGATAATGTCATGTCTCAATTATGCTGCTAGAGCTCGGAATACTGTACCAAGCCTTGGGAATCGAGACACAATTAAGAAATGGAGAGACGTGGTAAGTGGAATTAGAGTATTGCATCCTCCTCCCACCCTCAAATATCGCCTCTGGACTTCATATAACTGTAGAAGTTTACTGAATGAAAGTGTTGATTCATAGTTTTGACTCAGTCAATTATATAAGTTTCAGATTATATTAGATATTCTGGAACTTCAGTAATACATCATTGACGAAGAACAAAGATTAAACTTCTATAGCTGAACATAAAGCAGAGCGTGAAAGGATTACTTGACAGACAGTTATCATTTCACTATCAGGGTTTGGTCTTTTTGTCTTTGTAGTTTAGTTTATTTCTGTGGAGAACAGATTTGCAAAATGTACTTTGCAAATTTTTAGCTTAACTTGATATTACTTTTTATATGTATACAGAGTTTTAGATATGTGTAAATGTCCTTTTATCCTGTAGGCAAATGATGCTCGGAAAGAGGTATTGGAGAAAGAGAGGGAAACACAGCGTCTGAAACAAGAGGTTACGGGTTTAAAAAAATCACTTAAAGAAGCAAATGACCAATGTGTACTGCTCTACAATGAAGTACAGAGAGCATGGAGAGTTTCATTCACACTGCAATCAGATTTAAAGGTTCTTCAGTGCTGACTGAGATATTGTCTGTTTATCTCAATTTTTTTGTGCTAATGATTTCCTTTTGGTTTAATGCAGTCAGAGAATACTATGGTTACAGACAAACATAGAATAGAAAAGGAGCAGAATTCTCAGTTAAGAGATCAGATAACTCAACTTTTAGAGGTAGAACAGGAACAGAAACTGCAGGTGGAACAACAAGAATCTACCATTCAAAATCTCCAGGTTGGTGCTTCATAAGTATCTACTGTCTGAACTTCGCACATGTGTTAAGCATCTATGGTACAGGAAATAGATGGTAAAATTGCTCCCAAGTAGACTTTTATGAACATGATAGCCATGACATTCGCCTTTTCTTTTTTTGTAATTCTATGCAGTCTAAAGTTAAACTCTTAGAATCACAACTAAGCGAAGCCCTTAAGTCTGACATGACAAGCTCAAGAGATCCCTTGGAATCTCAGCCTAGAGCAGCTGGAAACACAGCCGAGTCTTCTGTAGTTACCAAAAAACTTGACGAAGAATTAAAAAAACGTGATGCACTGATTGAGGTTCCTCTTTGTCTTTCTGTTTAGCACATTTCTTAGCGTGTCTTTTGTTTTTTCGAGTTACCCAAACGATATTTAGACTTGAACATAGAATGTAATTATTTTCTGCAGAGGTTGCATGAAGAAAACGAAAAGTTGTTTGAAAGATTAACGGAAAGGTCAATGGCTAGCTCCACTCAGGTGATTCTATTCTCTATTCTACACAGAGTATGATTTAGTATTGCATCATATGCGCTAATTGTTACTAATTGTCATACACATGGAGATTTACCTGCTCCAGCTAGTCACGTGCTTCCATTGTTGTATATAGGTATCTAGCCCCTCATCAAAAGCTTCACCAACAGTTCAGCCTGCAGATGTTGACAGGTATTTTATAACTTTGGAACCATTCTATCTTCTCTTTGTACCTTCCTTATCACCCAATCTGTAATATTTTTCTTCAGGAAAAACAGCTTGGCCGCTTTACCATCTTCAGTGGATAAGAATGAGGGCGCAATTACATTAGTAAAATCTAGCTCTGAATTAGTAAAAACCACCCCAGCTGGAGAATACTTGACAACTGCATTGAATGATTTTAATCCCGAACAATACGAAGGTCTTGCAGCCATTGCCGATGGCGCAAACAAGCTTCTGATGCTGGTACCTCCACTGGATTAATAGTTTGATTTTAGTAGATTCTAGATTTTTTTAAGGGATGTATATAATTAAATTTGCTCTTACCACAATTGAAGATGTAATTACTACAGTAAATTCTGTTTGTCGCTAAACATGTATGGCTTTGGGATTAGTCTTCAAACAATTTGGAGGTTTATGTTTTTTTTTGTTTTTGAATTGCAGGTTCTGGCAGCTGTCATAAAAGCTGGTGCTTCCAGAGAGCACGAAATCCTTGCTGAGATCAGAGATGCTGTCTTCTCATTTATCCGAAAAATGGAGCCAAGAAGAGTAATGGATACTATGCTTGTTTCTCGAGTCAGGATACTATACATAAGGTCGTTGCTTGCACGATCACCTGAGCTTCAGTCTATCAAAGTGAGCATAATCAGCTAAATGTTCTCTTAGCTTTTGCTTCTCGTGTGCGTAACTAATTTCACTTAACCCACTTCTTTTTAGGTTTCCCCTGTTGAACGTTTTTTGGAGAAGCCATATACTGTCCGAACTAGAAGCTCCAGCGGGAGTAGCAGCCCGGGTAGATCGCCAGTTCGATATTATGATGACCAGATTCTTGGCTTTAAAATAAACTTAAAGCCAGAAAAGAAAAGTAAGTTAGTATCCGTAGTTTCAAGAATCCGTGGATATGACCAGGTAAGATGCCTATGATTTTAACCTAATAAGAATCCTAAATACAAATTTAGATGCTCCTCTTTGTTTGTAAATTGTCTCAGGATACCGGGAGGCAGCAAGTGACTGGAGGAAAATTGAGGGAGATACAGGATGAAGCCAAAAGTTTTGCCATCGGAAACAAACCCTTAGCTGCATTATTTGTCCACACTCCGGCTGGTGAACTGCAAAGACAAATTAGGTTGTGGCTTGCAGAAAGTTTTGAGTTTCTTTCTGTTACAGCGGATGATACTTCAGGGGGAACTACTGGCCAGTTAGAGCTTCTTTCCACAGCAATTATGGATGGCTGGATGGCTGGAGTAGGAGCTGCGGTGCCACCCCACACAGATGCTCTTGGACAACTTTTGTCTGAATATGCAAAACGAGTCTACACTTCTCAGATGCAGCACCTAAAGGTATATATTCCATGTCAAATGTGAAAATGATAATATTTTAGTGGAAATTCACTGATCGGAAATAAAATAAACATGTTGAAATAGTGTTGATGCAATCTTAGGTCTTATACTTTCAAGAACTTGTTTGCAATGTGAACTTTTATAGGATATTGCTGGTACTTTGGCGTCAGAAGAGGCAGAAGATGCTGGTCAAGTAGCGAAGCTTCGATCAGCTCTCGAGTCTGTTGACCACAAGAGAAGAAAGGTAACCCCAAAAACGAAACTTATGCTGTCATATCGTCATTATGCCTTAATGTCCATATTCTCCTCTTTATCAGATTTTGCAACAAATGAGAAGTGATGCAGCTTTGTTTGCCTTGGAAGAAGGAAGTTCTTCAGTTCAAAATCCTTCTACAGCAGCTGAAGACTCAAGATTAGCTTCTCTCATTTCTCTAGATGCTATATTGAAGCAAGTCAAGGTAATTCTAACTTTTATCATACGAAAACCACCACGAGTTTTTCTGAATCTTGGTTTGTTTGCTTCTGTAGGAAATAACAAGACAAGCCTCTGTACACATTTTGAGTAAAAGCAAGAAGAAAGCATTGCTTGAGTCCCTTGAAGAACTTAACGAACGAATGCCTTCTCTTCTTGATGTTGATCATCCATGTGCACAGAGAGAAATCGCTACGGCTCATCAGTTAGTCGAGGTAAAGAGTGATGAATAAACAAAATCTTGAGAGATTCGATGTTTAACCTTTTACTTATTGGACGGCAGACAATCCCAGAGCAAGAGGACATCCATCAAGATGAAAAGGGACCTTCGATATCCTCAACTGAAACCGATGTGTCTCAGTGGAACGTTCTGCAATTCAACACAGGAGGCTCTTCAGCTCCGTTCATCATAAAATGTGGAGCTAACTCCAACTCAGAGCTTGTGATCAAAGCGGATGCTCGGATTCAAGAACCTAAAGGAGGGGAAATTGTGAGAGTAGTGCCAAGACCATCGGTTCTAGAAAACATGAGCTTAGAAGACATGAAACAAGTGTTTGGTCAATTGCCTGAAGCTTTAAGTTCGCTGGCTTTAGCAAGAACAGCTGATGGAACACGTGCTAGGTACTCCAGACTCTACAGAACTCTGGCCATGAAGGTTCCCTCTCTTAGGGACCTCGTTGGAGAGCTTGAGAAAGGAGGAGTCCTAAAAGATACAAAGTCCACATGAAGCAGCAGAAAATGATAAAAGTTTGTCATTTGTAAGTATTATTATTTTTTTTATATACTTTGGATTACTCTGTATTTGTGTGTATTCTGTATTACTTTGGTACTGTGTAAGAATCTCTCACTATAATCTTCCAAGTAGTTCATCTTCGGTTCGATTTACATAAATTTATTTTTTTTATTTTTCCTCAAAAACGCCATATAATATAAATTCAGGGTAAGAAGGTTAGCAAGTATGTTAAAGTGTTTACATGGGAAAATAAAGAGTTTTGGGAGCGGGCACCTTTAGCAAGTATGTTCGCTTTTACATTAAGATTTCGTGTAATAAAAACAATATTAAAATTTGTGAACAATTTTTTAGTGCTCAAATTCATTCCATTCCGACGCCAAAGAGGGCCATTCTTCTTCTTCGTTTATTAGCTTCACAAGCTGTAGACAGTCCGATTGGAAGGACATAGTGGTAAAACCAAGTCGTAGAGAGCTTTCCATTGCCCGAAGTAAGATGTTGAACTCTGCATGAAGGGGGACACTGCACTTAACTTATTCCAAAAGAGCCAAAAACCACTTGTCCTGGTTCTACCTCAAAGACACATCCTCCACGTACAAAGTCTGAGTTTTTGACCCAAGAAGCATCCACTTTGCATCTTGGATAAAGTGATAAACTCGTGACCATGTCCTGGTTTTGCTCTGAGGTTGTTTGATCTTTCCTTTTATCTAGGTTGAGTTGTGCCAATCTTCAAGCTTCTTCTTCGCTTGTCACATGTTGAACCACATCCAAAGGAGAGGTCGTTTTTGCGTTGAAGATCCAATCATTCCTAGCTTTCCATATGTACCATAATAACCAGGGAATTCGGCTAGAGAACTCCTTGGGGCTCCTTCGTTCTTGGCTTGAAGGANGACCCAAGAAGCATCCACTTTGCATCTTGGATAAAGTGATAAACTCGTGACCATGTCCTGATTTTGCTCTGAGGTTGTTTGATCTTTCCTTTTATCTAGGTTGAGTTGTGCTGATCTTCAAGCTTCTTCTTCGCTTGTCACATGTTGAACCACATCCAAAGGAGAGGTCGTTTTTGCGTTGAAGATCCAATCATTCCTAGCTTTCCATATGTACCATAATAACCAGGGAATTCGGCTAGAGAACTCCTTGGGGCTCCTTCGTTCTTGGCTTGAAGGAGGAGGTAATCAAAGTTTTCTAATAGAGAAACACTCGGGAAAGAGCCCGGATTCGTTGGGATATTTGAGAGTGCCTATGTCTGTAAGGCTGGTGGACATAAGAATAAAAGGTGATTAATGGATTCCTCCGTTGTCCCGCACCTTTGACAAAGTCGGTCGGTTCCATAATGCCTATCCACTAAACGGCTACATGCAGGCAGACTTCCGGAAATTGCTAGCCAGAGAAAGTGCTTTATCTTGCGTGATGTTTTCAGTTTCCAAACAAGGGCTCTCAACGCAATGGTACTAGGTTCTGAGAAGACCTGAAATTTTCCTCCACTTCTTAGGTGAGATGCTAATCATAGCCAGATTTGACTGAATAAAGGCCTGATTTTGTGAATGTCCAGCAAAGACCATCTTCTCTGTTATGATAGCTAGGTCTGAGGCTCCGTATTAACGGGATATCAGTTTGATCTACCAGCGCTTCAAGGAGTCCCACATTCCATTGTTTTGTCGAGTGGTCAATGAGGTGACTAACAACAAGGTCTGGGTCTCTAAAGTCACCTATATTCTTTGCTGGTCTTGGGGGGTTTGTCGGAATCCAGGGATTCAACCAAACCTGAGTTCTGGCTCCTGAGCCGATAATGTATCTTAGGCCTTCCTTGAGGAGTGATTGCGCTGCTAGGATACTTTTCCACCCAAACGATGGGGAGTTTGATTTCATAACATCCATTGGGCTCATATGCCGAAAATACCGTCCTTTGAGCACTCTTGCTAGCAAGGAGTTTGGAAACTGGATCAATCTCCATAATTGTTTGGCAAGGAGGGCGATATTGAAATTGTGGAGTCTCTGAAGCCCAAACCCCCTTGATCTAGAGGGGTACAAATCTTATCCCATGCAATCCAATGTAGGCTCTTATTGTTCTCTTTTGTACTCCACCAGAATCTTGCTATTGCTCCTTGAAGTTTGGATAAGATATCCTTCGGGAGGAGAAAACATGACATCACATAGGTAGGAAGGGCTTGGGCTACCAATTTCAGTAATACTTCCTTTCCCCCCCTTTCGAGAGAAATTTGGAAGACCATAGGTTAATCCCGTCGTTCAGACGTTCCCGGATAAAAGCAAAGACTTGACGTTTGGAGCCGCAAATCTTCTCTGGGAGCCCCAGATACATTCCCATCCCTTCTTCTTTTTGTATGCCTAGAGTTCTTTTAAGGGTACTTTTGATGTTATGATCCACCATATTACCAAATAGAATAGAGGATTTATCAAGGTTAAGTTGTTGGCCTGAAGCTTTTCCATACAACCTAATAATCCTCATCAGCTCAGCACATTGCTGGGTATCTGCCTTACAAAAGAATAGGTTATCGTCTGCGAAAAGGAGGTGGGATACTACTGGGCTAGCTCTTGCTATCTTTATTCCTTTGATCCTCCCTTCCTCCTCTACACCTCTGAGTTGTGAAATGAGGCCTTCGATGAGGAGAATAAAGAGAAAAGGGGAGAGGGGATCGCCTTGTCTCAAACCTCTAGCGGGTTGAATGTTTCCTTTCGGCTCTCCGTTCACTAGTATCTGGTAAGATACTGAGGAAACACACCATTTAATCCAAGAGACCCATCTGATATCAAAACCCATCTTTAGGAGTATGGCTTCCAGGAAATTTCATTCCACCCGATCATAGGCTTTACTCATGTCAATTTTGATGGCCACGAAATTTGACTTACACATGGGGTTAGTACGTAGCGCGTGGAAGACTTCATGTGCTAGAAGGATATTATCGGATATGAGTATCTTTGCCACAAAGGCAGATTGTGTCTCTGATACCAAACTTGGGAGAATTTTCTTTAAACGC
>OVBE01010994.1:0-14519 GCA_900406425.1 Iberis pinnata
AGGTATGCAAATAATTGTAAAATATAGGTCAAGTTAGTACTTTTGCCTAATTTTTATGTGTTTATCTTGATCTTTTTTTAGGGTTCGAGCAATTAATTTGGGGAAGATGAATCTATTTTGTTTGTTTGGGTTTTAACGTTGAATGCAACCGGGGCTTCTAGCTCTTGTGGTAAAGGGCTCACAACTATGACTTCTGCCACCTGGGTTCGAATCCCGGCTACCGTCAATTAACATGGGGTGAATTTCGGCGGCCCTCCTGGATACCTTTGGCGACTGCGGACGCTTTGGGCCTAGTCGAAATCCTTCGGGGCTTCGGATACCAAGATCATCAAAAAGAAAAAAAAACGTTGAATGCTTAATTCCCAATTTTGCAAAGTCAAGTATATATAACTTTGGTATATATTTTTCCACTAAAAGAGTTGAAGAATTATTTTGCTATATTTTAAAAGTTTAGAAATTAAATGACCAATTTTCTAATTTCTACTGTTATTTGTATGTGGATTTATACAAGATAACAAAATACATATATGACCAAAAACGCAANAAAAAAAAAACGTTGAATGCTTAATTCCCAATTTTGCAAAGTCAAGTATATATAACTTTGGTATTTATTTTTCCACTAAAAGAGAGTTGAAGAATTATTTTGCTATATTTTAAAAGTTTAGAAATTAAATGACCAATTTTCTAATTTCTACCGTTATTTGTATGTGGATTTATACAAGATAACAAAATACATATATGACCAAAAACGCAAAATCATGTTTTTCCGTCGAGAATATAAAATCGCGATTTCTTGTCAAAAACATAAAATCAAGCTTTTTCCTTCGAAAAACGTAAAATCGTGTTCTTCCGTAAAAAATGTGAGAACGTAGTTTCCCACCAAATATGCAAAACTGCTTTTTCTCGCAAAAAAATACAAAATCACGTTTTTCTGTAGAAAACGCAATATAACAACTTTCCGCCAAACACGGAATATAGCAATTTTCCGCCAAAAACGCAAAATAGTGCTTTTCTGCCAAAAACGTAATATAGCTAGCAGTTTCCCTCCGAAAACGCAAAATAGATTTTTTATTTCAAAAACGCAAAATATGTTTTCTCGCAAAAAAAACACAAAATCATGTTTTTCCGCCAAAAAAAAAAATTGTGTTTCCTCGCAAAAATGCAAAATTGTGTTTTCCCGTTTAAATCGCATAAATAGTATTTCTCGACGAAAACAAAAAATTTTGTTTTGCTAACAAATTTAAATGCAAAATCTAGTAATCAATATATATTATAAAAAGTACCTAGTTTAGGAATATACTTTTTTATAATAATTAAAACTAATTACTAATTAATTCTCTACAGTACCCAGAGGTTACCCAAATTAAAACACGATAGGTCAGATAGCTATTGGATTATCCTACCAAAATTTTTAACCTAATTGGGTTTTTAGAAACTGAACTTAAAATGGGTAGGACTTATTTTCGGTCTGGCTTGGATAAAATAAAAAATACACATATAAACACCTCTACTTCCAATGCAAGAGCAAATGGACGTGTTTTTGGGCATTCCTCGGAGATGTTGGTCATGTGGTCAAAGAATTGTCACAAAATTATCTAAAATCGGATAGAATCCGTGTTGACGTTATTACCGGGTGTGAACTCGCCGCAGAAATCTTACAGACATTAAATTTCCTGATGTTCCATTATATTGATTTTGGTTCTTCGTATGTTCGTAGCTAGTTAGATGATAGATATGTAACTCAAATGGATAGATGATGTATTAATTGATGAAATCCAGTCATACAATATCTTATGCAAATTAAATGAAAAACTTGAACGTAGAGACTAATTAATATATAAGAAGATGTTATGGTCAAAGCATTATTTGAGAAGATGGATCCAGGCTAGAAGTGCAAATACTTGAGAAGATGAAAAATGAATTAGCTATATAATTAAATATCTAGAGTTTCGATCAGAACGATGCTTTTAATTAGTACGATATATATATATATATATATAGTTTGCTGTCCGATCTTGGTTTTTTTACTTTGAAAATTAATTAATTTGCATCTTGTAAATTAAACTTATTTGCATTTTTTAATTTAAATGTAATTGCATCTTATACATATATAGTACTATATATATAGTGTGCTTTGGATTGAAATTTTATCTTATTTTGAAAATTTATTTTCATTTATATATATATATATATATATTTTAAACATTATAGTATATATAATAATTTATTTGTTTAGTGTTAATATTTAAATACTATATTATATGTTATTTATAAAAAACTAATAAAAATATTAATTTTTATTATTTAAGTGAATAACCAAAATAAAAATAAATAACATGTTTACTATATATTTAATTTGAACGGTAGGTATATTCCACACAAATATGAATAAATTTAATTATGCTGAAATTTTAGTTTGTTTATTGAAGAATAAATGTATAATATAAAAATTTTAAATACTATAGTATATAATATAATATTTATTTAGTTTAAAAATTATATTATTATTAATTATGTCACTATTTTTAAAACTATTGAAACTATTAACAATATTTAAGTGTATCTAAAGCAGAAACAAATTAATAACATGTTGTACATAATTTAAACAATATGTACCTAGCACACAAACTTGATTTTATTGCGTTGACAAAACAAAAGGATCATACTTCTAATACTTACCAGATGCACGAACATCTAATACACTTGATTTAGGCATTCTATAACTAGTTCTGAGAGTAGTGTCAAACCAATCACATCGGAATAACGTAAATTTTAATCCAACAGTTCTTTGATATTCAATTTGAATTACTTGTTGGATTTTTCCATAATAATATTGTTAGTTATCAGAGTTTTCACGCACACAAACTCCATAATTAGCTGTAAATTTATTTTGTGCCTCACTGAGTGTTTGAAAGTAATAACCTTGTGAAAAATATGAATGCCAACATGTATATTGTCTTGTTTGGCCTCTCACAAGCTCTTGCAACCATAAATGATACATGGTATTCGGTTGATCACTATGAACCTGTAGTTATTAGGGAATTTAATATTTTAAGAAAGAAGTTGTAATTAAGCTTGATGATGATAATAATTTGTAAACTTAATTTTGGTTACCAATGTGGCTTACCAAAGTTTTAAACCGTAGCCCATAATCTCGCTCTTTTAATTTTGCTAACTTATCTTCGCTAGTTCCATCAAATTGTTCTTGTATTGATGCCTAAAATGAGCTGAAAGATAAGTATATCAAATATTATATACTTCAAATATATATACATCAAACGCAATAAAAGATAAGTAAAGATAAATAATTAAAAATATGTTGTAAATTTCATAATGAATATATTACCTTTCAAATTGTCTAAGTTCTTCGCAGTTGAGAAGAACATAAGTATGTGCGATGTTGATATCTGTATCACTTAACCAATCATGATATGGTTTCTCCCCTCCATATCCAACATGTCGAAACATCAATAGTACATCGTATAAGTAAGTAGTTTGTTGTTCAAAACCACGTGCGTTACCCCTCTGAGAAGACGTAGTAACAGTTTTCCCTACAGTGTCAAAGTAGTAGGAGCTGAAATTTGTAATTTCTTCGTTAATAAATTGCTCCACAATTGAACCTTCCACGTTGGCTTTATTTTTTCCTTTTTGCTTGAGGTGAAACATAAACTTTTCAAATGGATACATCCACCTAAATTGCACTGGTCCACCTAGTTCTGCTTCCATAGGTAAGTGAAGTGTCAAATGTTCCATTACGTCGAAGAATGATGGTGGGAATATCTTTTCTAGATTGCAAATAGTTAGAGCGATATTTATTTTTAAACGATCAATATCATCAACAGTCAAACTTTGGGTGCAAAGGTCGCGGAAAAACAATCCAACATCTACAAAACGATTAATTGTATACAATTAATTTAAATATTAGAAAAAATCCCATGTATTATTTGAAATATTAATGTTATTTGAAAAAAGGTCGCGAAAACGTAAGAAGTTAATGTTATTTGAAAAAAGCAAAATTAATATAAATATTAGAGATACCTGAAATTGCATCATGAACAATGGTGGGTAGGAACTCTGAAAAATCAAATGGTAATATTCGTTCCATGATAGCATGATAGTCGTGACTTTTAAGCCCATGTATTTTACACCCTTCAATGTTAACACATCAGCCTATGTTGGACACATACCCATCTGTAAATTTTACTTCATGTTTGAGCCACTTTAAAAATGATATTTTGCCAACAGAAGTCAACCTTAATATTGGAATTAAATCCCTACCCATAGAAAGATGTAAATCTTTTCGATCACAAAACAATTCCAAATCTTTTCTTGAGTTCACTGTGTCTTTAGTTTTGCCTAGCACGTTGAACATAGTGTTTATGATGTTATCGAATTTTTTTTTTCTCGATATGCATTACATGTAGATTATATCGAAGCAGATGACTCCTCCAGTATGGCAACTCCCAAAAAATGCTATGATTATACCAATTATAAGTCACACCATATCCCTCGATGTTATTATTTATGTGTCCATTTCCACCACAATCGCTCGTTTTCTTTACCCATTAATGTGTTCCAGGTGATAATCCATTATATCGTCACCTGAAAGATATTCTGGAGATCCTTCTTCACAATATTACCCTTTTATAATGATCTTGCATTTTTTCGAAAAACATGATTTGGTGGTAAAAATCTCTGATGACAGTCAAACCAACATGTTTTTCTACCGTACTTAAGTTGGAATGTATCGGTTTGATTCATACAATAAGGACATGCCAGCCGACCATGTGTGGTCCATCCAGATAACATTGCATATGCTGGAAAATCATTTATAGTCCACATTAAAACTGCGCGTAAGTTAAAATTTTCTTTTACCGAAATATCATACGCTTCAACCCCAACAGACCAAAGCTCATTCAATTCTTGAATAAGTGGTTGCAAAAATATATCCAAACTCCTTCTCGGATGATTTCGTCCGGGAATCATTATGGTGAGAAATAAATATTCTCTGTTCATACACATAACAGGTGGTAGGTTATATGGAGTTAATATTATGGGTCATAATGAGTAACTTCCACCCGACATTCCAAATGGATTGAATTCATCAGTACATAACCCCAAATAAATATTTCTATTCCTACTAGAAATATCTGGATAAACCTATTGGAAATGTTTCCACACTTTTCCATCAGAAGGATGCTCCATTTTTCCATCATGAGTTTTATGCTCAGCATGCCACTTCATATGCGAAGCAGTTTTTACTGATAAAAACAATCTCATCAATCGGTCATCTATTGGCATGTAAAACATTTTCTTTTACGGGATTGGTTTTCTACGAGGAGCTTTCTTCGCATATGTTTTTTTCATTTTTATACCTCGGATGCCCACAAAATTTGCACTCTATTAAGTTTTCGTCAGTTTCACCCCAATATATCATGCAATTATTTAGACATACGTCTATCTTGTGGTACGACATGCTTAATGTACGCGTAATCTTCTCTATTTCATAATATGATTACGGAGAAAAATTACCATATAGAAGAACATTGTGAATCATGTGTGATATATCATCAACAGAACCTTCACCTAAATTGTGATTCGCCTTTATGTTCATGATGTCGGCAGCTAGAGAAAATTTTGACAACCCTTCAATACAACCATCATAAAGAAGTTCACGAGCTTCATTTAAATAATTGAAAAAATGAGTGGCCTCTGGATTTGAATATTGCTCATTGCTTCCTTGGATGTCTTCACCATGACGAGGTTCATTTTCAGTATGTTGCCTACTACAATTGATTTTTTTTTAAATCATTAATTAGTATTTTCATAATATTTTTAAAAATTGTATTTTAATGTACGGTGANCTTGGATGTCTTCACCATGACGAGGTTCATTTTCAGTATGTTGCCTACTACAATTGATTTTTTTTAAAATCATTAATTAGTATTTTCATAATATTTTTAAAAATTGTATTTTAATGTACGGTGATTTTTGCAACAAAATAAATGTATATATGCATGGTGATTAAAAGTTTTAGAATTATAATTATATGCTATATGCAATTAATTGACTAGCTTTTTGACGACAAAAATTATAAATGTGGCAACATCCTTTGCTTTTAATGAAAAACATTTACAGGAAATAAAAAAAATATAGAGAATAGTATATCGGTCATCCTTTTTTTAAAAAAAAGCTAATAGTATAATTTAGAGTAAAATAAAATCAAATATAACTATCTTGCAAATTTAAAATTCTCCACATATACGAGATTAAGTTGTTCATTAAAAGTTTTTTTTCGATTTGAGACAATAAAAGAGTAGTAAATCAACTCTCTTGTTTTTGCAACGAAGTATATAATTTAATTCATTCGTACATATATACGCATACCACAACTTTTCAAATTGAAAAGTATTTTATGTTGACGTTATTTTTTTAATGGTACAAAATTATCGAAAATCAATCATATATATTTAAATTTTGTATGGGTACGGAGAAGCCTATTATTAGTGTTTTAACAAAACAAAATGAGTTTATTAGTATTTAATTCTTGAAATTATTTTTTGCGATTAATAAATCGATCACATCTATATTACTAATTGGGAAGCATTTTTTTGAAAAAAACCTTTATTTTGTAAAAATTTACATGAAATGCCATTGATTTTCAACACAAATTTAAATTTTATGTTGACCTCTTGTTTATTTAAAGTTATAATATTTTATTGACGTTATTTTTTAATGGTACAAAATTACTGAACATCAATCATATACATTTAAATTTTGTATGGGTACGGAGAAGCCTATTATTAGCGTTTTAACAAAACAAAATAAGTTTATTAGTATTTAATTCTTGAAATTATTTTTAGCGATTAATAAATCGAACACATCTATACTATTAATTGGGAAGCATTTTTTTTGAAAACCCTTTATTTTGTAAAATTTTACATGAAATGTCATTGATTTTCAACACAAATTTGAAAAAAGCTTTATTTTGTAAAAATTTACATAAAATGCCATTGATTTTCAATCCCTGCTCGATGTTAACAAGAAGCTCGATGATGTGTCTCAGAGGATGGAAGGCATCGAACACAAGCTTTCATCCAAAGTTACTAATCTGGAGTCTTCTCTCGTTAACGAGGTTACTAAGCTCACTACGGCTATGCAAGCCATTACAGAAGCTTTCTCCAAAGGTCCAGATCCAGGGAAAAGAGCAATGGAAGCTTCATCCTCAGCTTACAAACCTCCGGATCCAGATCCTCCTAATCAAGGAAGTCATCAGTTCGTCGCCGATGAGTATGGTTATGTGGTGGATCTTACCCAACCTCAACAGGGGTCTCGTTTTCCCAGAATAAATTTTCCAGTTTTTGATGGGACTATGTTGAAAGAATGGCTATATAAGTGTGAGCAATATTGGTTGATTGAAAGCACACCTACAGAACAGAAGATCAAATATGCTTCAATACACTTCGAAGGAAAAGCGCTTGAATGGCACTGCAATTTTATAAACTCCATTCACGGTGGCTCTCCTAGTTGGCCGGTGTATTTGGCGGCTCTGGTCAATAGATTTTCTGGTTTGTACGATGACCCACTGTTAGAGTTGGTTAGCCTCAAGCAAGGAGATGATGACGTGGAAACTTTTCACAAGAAATTCGAATCTGCTTTAACCAGGATTTCTCTCTCTCCTGCACATGCGTTAAGCATCTTTCTAACCAACCTTAATCAGCACCTCGCATTACACGTCAGGCAATTTGGATCCTCATGCATAGTAGATGCTGCCAGATTAGCCATGTTACATGAGAAATACCTGCTGGTCTCTCCCAACAATAAACCTCCTAAAGCTCCCTTCAATCCATATCACAAATCATCACCACCACCAATGTCAAAATCTTCTCAATCTCTTCACTACTAGAAACCAAATAATGCATCCTTTAACAACACCAATAATCCTAAACACCTACCACTTAAAACACCTTTTCCATCCCCTACCACTCGCAAATTCACCTATGAGGAGATGCAGGAAAGACGTAACAAAGGTCTGTGTATGTTCTGTGAGGAACCTTACACCCCTGGACATCATTTAAAGCACATGCGCACTCATATTTATATGCTTGAGGCTGATGAGGATGAACAATCAGGGGAAGAAGAAACTCTGCTTGGTTCTCCTACAGAACAGACTGATACTGAGGATAAGTCACCCACACTCTCTATCAATGCACTCACTGGAAATTCTACCTTCAACTGTATGCGGATACTTGGTTCTTTTGCCAAAAGGAAATTGCACATTCTGGTGGATCCAGGAAGCACACAAAACTTTTTGGATCTTGCTATGGCTAAAGAATTAGATTGTCTCCTTGAAAGAGTCAAACCATTGACTGTGGCAGCAGCCAATGGTCACACTATGATTTCAGAATTCAAGTGCACCCAGTTTTCTTGGAGTGTACAGGGATATGCGTTTATCACTGAGGTTCGTACTCTTCCACTTGACTGTTGTGACTTGGTCCTTGGTGTTCAATGGCTCTCTACATTGGGACCAATTCTCTGGGATTTCTCTAATCTGAGGATGGAATTTCACCTGTTGGGATTGAAGCATGTGTTACGAGGTTCTGTCAAGACTGGTGGCAAACTGATAAAAGGAGGAAGTTTGAATAAGCTGCTCCTCTGTAATCTTCAGATTGCTATGCTTCAGATCTGAGATTTATCTAACGAAGATTCTTCCAATGATCCACTGGTTACTGAAGCTCTGTTCTCTCACATCTCTGTTTCAGGCACTCAACAATCAAATGAATCCTTACTGCAACCTCTCCTGGCTTCCTATGCCGACATCTTTGATGAGCCAACCACACTACCACCATTCAGAGGTGGCTTTGATCACCAAATACCGTTAGTGCAGGTTCCAATCCTGTTAACCAACGCCCCTATAGGTATTCTTCTTTGCAGAAAGATGTCATTGATAAAATGGTACAGGACATGTTAACTCAGGGGATCATTCAACAGAGTTCCAGCCCTTATGCTTCCCCAATTGTTTTGGTGAAGAAAAAGGATGGCACATGGCGTCTTTATGTTGACTACAGAGGTCTTAACAGTCAAACAATCAAAGATAAATACCCAATTCCCCTGCTGGAGGATTTACTAGATGAATTGGGTGGGTCAAAGTACTTCTCCAAACTTGACCCCAGGGCTGGTTTTCACCAACTAAGAATGACACCGGATGATGTTTATAAAACGGCTTTCAGAACTCATTCGAGACATTACGAATACCTTGTTATGCCTTTTGGCTTAACAAATGCTCCTTGTACGTTTCAAGGACTGATGAATCATGTATTTCAGGATATTGCTAGAAGATTCCTACTGGTTTTCTTTGACGATATCTTGGTTTACAGCAGGAATTGGGAAGAACATATTGACCATTTGGACATTGTTTTCTCCATTCTCAGGCAGCAACAACTATACCTGAAACCTTCCAAGTGCACATTTGGAGCAATAGTGATTGAATATCTTGGTCATTTGATTTCTGAAGCAGGAGTTAGCACTGACCCCTCCAAGATTCTTGTTGTCCAGAACTGGCCTATCCCAAAAACACAGAAACAGTTGAGGAGTTTCTTGGGACTTCCCAATTACTATAGACGTTTCATCAAGTCCTACAGTCTAATTGCTAGACCCTTGACCAATCTTCTACGCAAGGACAATTTTCTTTGGTGCTCAGATGCTGCTGATTCCTTCTTGGCATTAAAGGCTGCTTTAACCTCTGCACCTGTTTTAGCTTTGCCTAACTTTGACAAACCTTTTATTGTCGAACCAGATGCCTCCAATTTGGGTATTGGTGATGTTTTAATGCAACAGAATCACCCCATCTGTTACATAAGTCGAGCGGTCCAAGGCACCAATCCCTCTCTGTTTATGAAAAGGAACTAATGGCTGTTGTTCACGCTGTACAGGCTTGGAGTGCTTATTTGTCTCACAAACCTTTTGTTATAAAAACAGACCAGAAGAGCCTTAAATTCTTGGTAGAGCAGAAAGTTCACACCCCTTTCCAACACATGTGGATTTCTAAGTTGATGGGCTATACTTTTACTGTGGAGTACAAACAGGGCAAGGAGAATCTTGTTGCAGATGCTTTTTCTCGAGTTACTGGTGCAGAACTTTTACACATCACTCTCTCACATGCTCATCAAGACTTCTATACCTCTTTGAAGCTCCTGTGGAAGACTGATACTTCCCTCCATAAGATCATCACTGAATTACAAGCTGATCCCAAATCTCATCCAGCTTACACCTATGTCAATGACGAGCTAAGACGTAAAGGGAAACTTGTGGTAGGCAATGATCATTCTCTGAAGCTACATATCTTTAAATGGTTACACGATTCTGCAATTGGTGGTCACTCTGGTCGTGACTCTACTGCTCAGAGGATTAAATCCATGTTTTTCTGGCCAAAAATGCTGTTTGAAATTCAGCAATACATCCGTAATTGCAGTATTTGCCAGAGAAACAAATATGATCAAGCTGCAAAACCGGGTCTCCTTAATCCTTTACCTATACCAGGTGGTGTTTGGGAGTCCCTCAGTATGGATTTCATAAAAGGACTGCCACCTTCTCACGGTAAACATTGCATATTAGTTGTTGTGGAAAGATTGAGCAAGAGTGCTCATTTCTTGGCTCTTTCCCATCCCTATACTGCAATTGATGTGGCTCAACTGTATCTTGATCAAGTCTTCAAGTTACACGGCATGCCAAAGGATATTGTAAGTGACCGTGACCCTACGTTCCTAAGTGAAGTTTGGAAAGAATTGTTTCGGGTTCATGGGGTTGACCTCAACTTTTCCACTGCTTACCATCCACAATCAGATTGTCAGACTGAGATCACTAATAAGACCCTCGAGACTTATCTAAGGTGCATGACCAGTGACTCCCCATCTTCTTGGTCCAAGTGGTTACCATTAGCCGAATGGTGGTATAACACAACTTATCATTCAGCCATCA
Organism: Iberis pinnata; assembly: GCA_900406425.1. Classification (NCBI taxonomy): domain Eukaryota; kingdom Viridiplantae; phylum Streptophyta; class Magnoliopsida; order Brassicales; family Brassicaceae; genus Iberis; species Iberis pinnata. The sequence goes on from OVBE01010994.1 coordinate 10,978, forward strand.
AATGTACACCTTACGAAGTTGTTTATGGTCAGCCCCCTCCTCTTCATCTGCCTTACTTACCAAGTGAAAGTGCTTCAGTTACTCTCGACAGAAGCTTACAGCAGCGTGAATCTGCACTGAATATGTTGAAATTTCATATGCTGAGGGCCCAAAACAGAATGAAACAATATGCAGACAGCCACAGATCAATTCGTGAATTCAAGATTGGTGACTACGTTTATCTCAAGCTTCAACCGTACCGGCAGCATGCTCTCAAACCCAGGCAGGTCCCTCATAAACTCTCTCCAAGGTATTACGGCCCTTTTCTTATCTTGGACAAGGTTAGATTGTCTGCTTACAAGTTACAACTTCCCCCTGAAGCCGCAATACACAACGTCTTCCATGTCAGTCAGCTGAAATTGTGTCCCAACCCCTCTGCATCTTCACATGTTCTGCCCCAATACTTAAAGGACACAGGTTCAATCAAGGAACCTGCTCATATCCTTGAAAGGAAGATGGTTAATAGACAGAACAAAGCTGTTACCAAGATACTTGTTCAATGGAAGGGAGAACCACCTGAATCTGCAACTTGGGAGTTCTATCAAGATTTCATCAGCAAATTCCCAAATTTCCATCCTTGAGGACAAGGATGCTCTCAACAGGGGAGTATTGTTACAGCATTTCCTAAGCTGTAACTTTATATCTAAATAACAGAGCCTTTCCCCCGGTTCAATTTAAGTTTTAATTTCTGAATTTCAATTTCGGTTTAATGTGTGCATTGGTTTGTCTGTAAACCAAATGTTATTACACTATATGTAATTGGGATTTTATCCCTGAGAAATTAATTAAGAATCATTAAACAAATCTCTCTCTCTCTCTCTCTCATCACTCTGTATCATCTTCTTCCTTACATCCGGATCTTAGTTGTTCGAGGTGAATCTTCTTTCCCTTTTCATCTCTTGAGCTTATTTCCTTCTGATCACTTCGGATTCAGGGAATCCTTGAGATTGGAACCTAGCCTCACTCACACTGTCTCAAAGAGATGACCAAAACGCACTGTTTAATACATCTTCGAGAAAAACTTCTTCAAAGCGTGATTCTTCGACTTTGTTCGGTTTTGGTTCAATTTTGAAGGGTTTGGAGAACCGATTGATCTAAGGGTCGACAAATTTACACCCGAACCGGTTCCAAGTCGTGACACTCGGAGATAATTCGCGAAAGCGGCCGTTAAAGGATGCAGATTTGCAAAGTGGAACTCTCTATAAATTCAATCCAACAGAACTTGGATCAGGAAATCGGTTGGAAGAAGAAGACTTTGAAAATGGGTTTGGTGGGGAATTGTTGTTTGTGAAAGTTGTGTTATGTGTGATTCTCCCATGGAAATCGGTCTCTGAACCATTAAAAGAAATCAAAATTCCTAAAACACAGTATCAAAGCAAAAGATAAAGAGGTTCATTAATCAGAGAGATCATTCATCGCCTATTTCTTTCTTGTGCTTGTGCTTGATCTTCTTAGGCTTAGTGTAAGTCTTCTTCTTCTTCCTCTTTTTAGCACCACCACGGAGAGTCGATTCCTTCTGAATGTTGATTCCTTCTGAATGTTGTAGTCGGCGAGAGTACGTCCGTCTTCAAGCTGCTTCCCGGCGAAAATTAATCGTTGTTGGTCCGGTGAGATTCCTTCCTTGTCCTGGATCTTCGTCTTGACATTGTCGATGGTATCGGAAGATTCGACCTCGAGAGTGATTGTCTTCCCTGTGAGGGTTTTCACGAAGATCTGCATCTTTTGGTTTGTCTTGGCAAATTTTATTTGCAAATAGAATCTTAATAATTCATGAGTTTCTCGATTTTTACTTTTTTGATTCCCAATTTGATTTTGACTTTTACTTTTTACTAAGGCAAAAATTTATGAAAGACAATGTCTTTTTGCAATCTATAGTTAATTTTTAACCAGAGTTTTAACGTTTTAGTTAAAGTCTGTTAGCTTTGTTAAATGTCGGGTAGTAAATTAAAAGAACAATATCTAATAGTCTATGTATTAAAAAAGTAGCCAAATAAGTTCGTGTATTTTTCAGGTAAAAGTTCAATAGTTCAAGTATTTTTCAGTAATTTTCCCTAGTTACAACATGTCTTTACCAATTCGTAAATATTAAAACTTTTATGCTATCTTTTGTCATTAATCGTTGAAACAAAATCGTGACAATCTATTACACATTCGTAAAAAATATATCAAACCGTCACAAATTGCGAGAGAAAATTTTGTCACGAAATAACTAATATATATATATATATATATATAACTTGCACAAGTATTGGCTACATAACTATATATAGTTATAGAGATGACCATATATGTAAACAAAAAGAACTAGAGACCATATACTTTTTTCCTTTTCTATTAGTTAAGATTTTAACAATTAATTCTTTTACAGCAGCTAAAATTAATAAAACAATATTAATTAATATGCTATTTTAAAATATAAAAAATAAATATCTTCGTATATTGAAATTAAAATTATATAAGTTGGTTAAATTTTTTAAAATAAATAACAAAATTTGTAATTCTCTCTCTTTAAGATAATAAAATGTTTACTTTACAAAAAATACATTAGTTACAGGGAACAAATATATATATATATATATATATAATAAAAATAATTAATATTATTGTTTTTAAATATTGTAATTAATATATATATATATATATAATTAAGACAACTGATGACTTTTATATAAAATTTACTTTGTTTGTGGTTCTTCTATATCATTGGTATACATAACTTCGTCTGTTGTATTTTCATTAAAATAATCCCATTCTCCCGCTGGTTCAGCGGTTCCATATTCATCTGCTCTAAGTTTTTTTGGGATTCCATCATTATCCACATGTTGAAATACATGATCAAAATTTTCTCCATGGGTGACCATATATGATAATTAGACATAAAACATTTGTTATATAAATGCTTACGAACAATATCTACGAAAACAATGTTTTGATTTTCACATTTTTTGCAAGGATACTAAATTTTGTTTCTTTCATACATATTTTGACTTGCGAAACTCAAAAAATCATTGAATCCATTTGCATATTCTTCAGATACATCTCTTGTTTCTGGATCAACACGATTATATATCCATTGTCTCTGAGCAAAAAATTAATGCTTGAAAACATTTCAAACAAACTTTGAAGAAAACTATATATATAAACGTTGTAGAAAACTATATATATAAACGTACGTAGATTAAAACAAGTAAGAATAATGAAAGTGTTGGAAGTTTTTTTTTTTTTGTTAAAGAAATAAAGTGCTTGAAGTGTTTTTGATACGTGTTTCAATGCGAGAAGCATATGATCATATATGATCACGGACTCCTTTCATTTTTTTTTCTTACGGATTTTTTTTTGCCACAAATATATTATACATAATTAATAATACATATATAATTTGAAAAGAAATATGGAAAGATATAATTAATGCATTGTCAAATATATCAATTGTGATCATAAATTATATGAAATGACATATTGTCAATAAGTGATTTTAATAGCGTCCGCAATATATATATATA